>VXAD01010104.1:350527-425170 GCA_013399195.1 Dicrurus megarhynchus
GCGGGAAGGTGCGGGAAGGTGCGGGAAGGTGCGGGAAGGCAAGGGAAGGGAAGGGAAGGGAAGGGTAGGGTGAATGCTCCTCCTATTTGTTAAAAATATAAAAAAGGCTAGTTGTGTTTCAAAAGTATATGGCATTATACTGATCAGGGCACTGGGGAGTGCCATATACATATAGCCAATTGCTCTAATATAAGTGCTGGATTTTACAACTCTTATATTTAGTAATGGCTGCTTAATGGGAAAATGACAGAAAAGACTGAGATAAATCATCATGATCACAGTAGGTCCTAGGAGACTGGACATAGTTCCATCATGCAACATGCATAATGGATCATCCTGTCCCCACACCAGAAAAACTCAGAGATATTATTGTCTTCCTGATGATGAGAAAACGCTTGACGTTGCAGAAGGGCAGAAGGATTTGGGTAGTGGTTTTCTCAGATTTTCTACTCCCACGGAGGAAGAATCAGGATTTAGGGGAAAGGCCATCCCAGAACAAGCACATGCAGAAAGTTAATTTGCATGAGAAAATACTTTTAATATACAATTTAGGATTAATTTTTAGATTCAGATTGATCTGAATGTCAGCTAGGACAGCTGTAAACAGTCAAAACTGAAGCACACATAGGGCTGAAACTCCACATGCCTTAAAAACCTTTTGTCTACTCATGATATGGGAGAATCAGTGAAAATGAAACTAGGTTTTGTATACAGTCATGTCACATCTAATCTGACAGAGAGTGTCTTTGTTCTAGCAAAGGCTGAGTTCAAAACACCCAATTCCCCGCAATGTAGGGAGTTCTGAGGAAGTCTTTCAGCTTTGCCCATAATGTATCTTCCTGCAACGAAATGAAATATCTTTGAGACCTATACTCTCCAGTCAAATCTCTTTGGTGGATCAGAAACAGGTGAACAGACCTGTCACATAAGACTGAATGCCTTAGGAATCCAGGATAGCTAGTTCTACTGAGTTTTCTATGAGGAAGGTCCATAACTTCTCTAAACAACCCATTTTCATACTTCATTATTCCTGTCACTCACATCCATCTGGAACCTCCCTTGCTGGAATTTAAACTTCTTATTTCTTGTCCTATGACTACTGAGAGCAGTAATCTTTTCAGAAATATTTTATGTGTGAGAAGATTGTTATATCTCCACTAGATTATTTTCCAGACTTCCTCTGGTCTCTCTCTCTCTCAGGCACCACTTTCTTTGGACTGGACTCCTGATGTTAGGATGTGGGTAAATCTCCTCCATCATCTTCCTCAGACATAAAGAATATTTACCTTTCTCTGTGGACATATTATTCTTTATGCTTCCAAGGAAGATAAATACTTACTTACCCTTTTTTGCACCAGCATGAAATTACTGGTTCATAGAGCTTGTGGTCCCTGGAGCCAGGTTTTTACTGGTAATCCCCATGTTATCTTTCTGCAGCTGCTTAGTGCTTGTCATAAAGCACTGTGCTTGTCCCTACTCAGGACTGTCTTTTCTTTCTATCTGTCAAGACCACTTGGCATTTTTATTAAGTCTCTTTATTTTTCTTTTAGTCCATCTTATCTTGGTAACAGCTTTGAATTTCATAAATACAATTCAGTATATTAATAAAAATAATGAAATCTAATTGCTTAGACCCAAAATCATTCTGTTGCTCTCTGTACACTCAGTCTGTAGGCATCAATGTTGCTGCTTTTGGAAGAAGTTTATTTCAGGATTTCTTTTGTATTTTAAGTAAGTACATATTTTAACAGATGGAATGAACTTTTCCCCTAAAGCTTTTATTAATTTCAAAGAGAAAAGTTATACAGAAATATTAATAACATTTTTTTTCTCTCATCCTTTTTCCTCTCCTATGTTACTTCTTTGTTCTGAGTGCATCATTAATAATAAAATTCTGGAAACTTTTAGCATTAATTTTGCCATTACTTGTGTGTTCATGCAGCTATGTTAAATAAGAGAAATGATTTTGCATAATCTATATTTTGGTTTGTACTTTTGAAATGTTCAATGTCATACCTACTGTGTGTCCAACTGCCCTTTCTCTCACACTGAAACAGGTGAAAACACCAAATGGGAGTCATGAGAGATCTGTCCTGGTACTACTGAAATTTTCTTCAGCTGTACATTTTTATGAGTTCTGTCTCAATAATGGCTAAAGCTTCATAAAGAGAATCAGGAAATGTATTACATCACAGAGCTATGATGTCTCTTATTAAAACATAGCATAGTTGTGATAGGACATTAACTTGTCACTGACCTTGGAACTTACAGAGTAGTTGACAAAATGAACAGGCAGAAAAGCAAGGAGCAGATTTCCCATAAAATCCATTTCACAGTCTACCATTTTCAAGATCCCTGGTGTATCAAAATATGAATGAATGTGGCTTCCCCTTGATTGTTTTCTACTGCAATGTGCTAGAACTGACATTAGCACTAAATTTTTGGCTCATTCAAACTGATCCAGTTCTAAAAAAAAAAAAAAATAAAAACTTGTCTGAGAAATTATAGTGGATGATGCATTTGTAAACTTGTTAAGAAACAAGCTATTATCTTAAAAGGTTTATTTTACTTTATAATATGGATAAACATATAATTACTGCAGAATTCAGCAGTAGGCAATCAGATGTTATCTTCAGATTAATGGATAATTATCCACTTAAAGTGGTTAAATACTTTAAAACTCTAATGCCCAGGTAATTGCACCCTTTATGTTATGACAACACTGTATCTTTGGTGGTAGATGTGGAGCCACAGATGAACTATTGAGAGAAGTGTCTGACATGGCTGAAGGAATATTAGCGCCTTCTGGTGCAGTAGATGTGTTTCATGTCCTGAGACAGCAGCAGCTGTTTATCTTTACAGAGCAGCTGCTGTAGTTGACATGGCTGTTGTACCCCTCCTCTCTATCAAACGTGTGTGTAAGTGAATGCACACACACAAACTCATAGATGCACATGCTCACACACACACTCAAAGGCATACAGACATACACAAGATTTTGGCTATTTCTTGTCAAATCATGTGAAAAGTCATCCCTTAAAGACAGTCCATGATATGTTGCTTTTAGTACCAGATAAGCAGGTACCAAACATTGCTGTTTAAGACTAAAAAGTGATATTTGTTTTGTCTTGTCTCTGCTGAGTGATATTTTTGACAGCTTTCTAACAGGTTAAGATACTGCACCACACACATGCGATACTTTTCCCAATTTGACTTGAAACTACAATCCTCTTATTTTGGTTTAGGCTTTTGTTTGTCTTTGAATTGCTTTTTGGTTGCTTAATTGATAGGCGATTTCAGCAGCTGGTATTCTACTACACCACAGAATCATAGAATGATTTCCTTTGTATGCCCTTGCAGGAAGTTGCACTCAGATCTACCCTCTTAGGTAATGCTGCAATGAGATCTCACCGAAGCCTTCTCCAGACCTGTGATCATCTTAGTGCTTCTTTTCTGGAATCACTCCAACAGGTACAGGTTTTTCTTGTGCTGAGGACCTCAGAGCTGGAGCAGTACACCAGGTGAGGACTCATAAGAACAGAGTAGAGGGGCAGAATCACCTCCTTCAACGTGCTGATCACACTGCTTTTGATGCAGCCTAGGATACAGTGGATCAGGTACAAAAAAAAGACCTTTGGAAAATGGGCATATTTTATTGACAGTGTCCATGGTGAATCAAAGGCTGATCTCAATCAGTCACAGACCAGAGTATTCTGGCAGTGTGATGTCCTCAGAAGAGGTTAATGCCTGGGGTCTGTACATGCACCCATCCCCAGTGTGCTGCCACATGCTGCTCCCTCAGGATGGTGTACAAGCTCAGAGCAGCTGCCATCTCTGGGGACCTGCCTGGTGCTGGCAGCAGGGTGCTTCTGCTCTGGTTGTCCCATGATGCAGAGGCACCAGAGTATCCTGCATGTTAGAGCCCTATGGTCCCCTCTCATTTTATTTTAGATTAAGACACTGGTATTTCCAAGATACTGAAATTAGTAACAAGTTCCAATGCTTTTTCATCACAGAATCACAGAATCACAGAATCACAGAATCACAGAATAAACTGAGTTGGAAGGGATCCTCAAGCATCATCAAGTCCAGCTCCTAACCCTACACAGGACTGACCCCAGGAGTCACACCACATGCCCGAGAGTATTGTCCAAACACTTCTTGAACTCTGTCAGGCTTGGTGTTGTGATCACTTCCCTGGGGACAGGGGAGCCTGTTCCAGCACCCAACCCCCCTCAGGGTGAAGAACCTTTTCCTAATATCCAACCTAAACATCCCCTGACACAGCTTCAGGCCAGTCCCTTGGGTCCTGTCACTGGTCACCACAGAGAAGACATCAGTGTCTGCCCCTCCTCTTCCCCTCATGAAGAAGTTGTAACTGCAATGAGGTGCCCCCTCAGTCTTCTCCAGGCTGAACAGACCAAGTGACCTCAGCCGCTCCTCATACGGCTTCCCCTCAAGGCCCTTCACCCTCCTTGTGGCCTTCCTTTGGACACTCTCTCATAGTTTAATATCATTCCTATATTGTGGCTCCCAAACCTGCACAGAGCACTCGTGGTGAGGCTGCCCCGGAGCAGAGCAGAGCAGGACAATCCCCTCCCTTGCCCGGCTGGCGATGCTGTGCCTGATGCCCCCCAGGACACGCTTGGCCCTGCTGGCTGCCAGGGCACTGAGTCATGTTCAACTTGCCGTCAACCAGGACCCCAAGTCCCTTTCCACAGCACTGCTCTCCAGCTTCTCATTCCCCAGTCTGTCCGTACATCCAGGGTTTTCCCATTCTGGGTGCAGAATCGGACACTTGCCCTTGTTAAACTCCATACAGTTAGTGATTGCCCTCTAATTTGTTGAGGTTTCTCTGGAGGACCTCTCTGCTTTTAAGAGAGTCCACGGCTCCTCCCAGTTTTGTTACAGGACACATGATGGTGACAGTTTTCATCTAGTTCTTTGTCTGTTTGCATTCTATTGTTCTGCTTTGTAGATGAATAGCAAAAATGGTAATTTCTGTTTAAATATCTCAGGATCAATATCTGTCTGAGAAGCAGTACATAGATATCTGGGTAAATCAGACATATACGTTTCCCCTTCACCAAAGGGATATCACTCTTGACCAATCTAATAGCCTTCTATGATGTCATGGCAGGATGGGTTGATGAGGGGAGAGCAGTGGATATTGCCTACCTCAACTTCAGCAAGGCTTTTGACACTGTCTTCCATAACATCCTCATAGGTAAGCTCAGGAAATGCGGGTTGAATGACTGAACAGTGAGTCAAGAACTGGCTGCATGGCAGAGCTCAGAGGGTCGTGATCAGAGGAGTAGAACCCAGTTGGAGGTGTGCAGTCAGTGGCATTCCCCAGGGATCCATACTGGGTCCAGTCTTATTCAGCTTGTTTATCAATGACCTGGACTAGGGGATAGAGTGTACCCTCAGCAAGTTTGGTGATGATACAAAACTGGGGGAGTGGCTGATACAGCTGAAGGCTCTGCTGCCATTCAGCGGGACCTCGACAGGCTGGAGAGTTGGGCAGAAGAGAAATTTAATGAGGTTGAACAAGGGCAAGTGCAGGGTCCTGCACCTGGGGAGGAACAACTTCAAGTAGCAGCACAGTTTGGGGCTGACCTACTGGAGAGCAGCTCTGCAGAGAAGGTCCTGTGAGTCCTGGTGGGTGACAAGTTGACCATGAGCCGGCAGCGTGTCCTTGCAGCCAAGAGAGCCAATGGGATCCTGGGTGCATTGGGAAGAGTGTGGCCCACAGATTGAGGAAGGTGATCCTGCCCCTCTACTTGGCCCTAGTGAGGCCACATCTGCAGTGCTGTGTCCAGTTCTGGGCTCCTCAGTACAAGAAAGACAAGGAGGTACTGGAGAGGGTCCAGAAGGGGTCACAAAGATGAGTTGGGGTCTGGAGCACTTCCCTTATGAGGAGAGACTGCGGGAGCTGGGCCCGTTCAGTCTGGAGAAGGGAAAGCTGAGAGGGGATCTCACCAATACATCTAAACATCTCAAAGCTGGGTGTCAAGAGGAGGGTGCCAGACTCTTTTCAGTGGTGCCCAGTGACAGGTGGAGGAGCAAATGGCCAGAAACTAAAACACAATAAGTTATACCTCAACACGAGGAAGAACTTCTTTACATTGAGGGTGGCAGAGCTGGACTGGTTGGGCTCCCCAGGGAGATTGTGGAGTCTCCCCTCTGGAGACATTTAAATCTCACCTGGACGTGTTCCTGTGTAATGTGCTCCGGGTGACCCTGCCTTGGCAGGGGGGTTGGCTGGATGATCTCCAGAGGTCCCTTCCAACATTAACAATTCTGTGATTCTGTGTTTTTTTCAAATCATTTAGCAGGCCAAGAAAGATTTCTTTCCCCAGACACCTGTTCATTTCTATTAGAAGAACCAGAGTTATAGAATATGTTTTATGGATCCAAGCCACATATTGAACGTTTGTGCCAGATCTGTTTAACTAAGATTTTTCTTTATAGTCATAATATTGTTTATTGCACTCCACAAAGCTCTTGCTAGAAATATTTGTTCCTATTAATTTCTCAAATTATTCAGTAGAAATATGATATTGAGTTTAAAGAAAATCTGATGAGTTTTTCTTTCCATTAAAAGCAAATTTTTCCATTGATTTAGTCTTATTTTCTTCATCTGAGCTGAAAAATGGAAGTTTTAGACATCTCTTGTCTTAAATTCTCTGGCTTCCCTCACTTTTTATTCAGACAGATAGTTTCCACAGTCGTTTCTCCCTCCTGAGAGTTTTTTCCCTGCATTCTTACTCAGCTCACTCTAAGCAAGACATTCTTCAATGGCCAAAGCTTTCCAATAATTTAAAAATTTTTCTTTCTGTCTCTCCCTTATCTATGACAGCAAAATTGCTGATGGTTCTTCAATCTGATGTGTACACAAAACTGAATTTCAGGATCCATCAGATGCTTTGCAGCTTTTCTGGGTGAGCAAAAATATTTTAAGTCCAGATCTGTGGCTCTGCAATCTGTCTACAAGCCACTCCGCAGGCATGTGACTAGTTTAAATCTCATTTTAAATTCTTCCTCAGTTCTCTTCATAATTTCTCTGAGATGGTTTCAGATACTCTTTTAGGTTTCTCTCCTTTGGGAAGATTTTATCAATATTTGGACAGTTTTATTTTTGTGAAATCTTATCTCTTTTATAAATGAAGCAGAAGCTTCACAGTACCTTTCACATGAAGACTGTCCCTCCAACTAGATGAAAGCAGTCACAAACCTACTTTTCTATAAACACAGAAAAATAGATGCCGGAGGCTTTGCTTTAAAAAAGTAATTTCAAAATTAATTTTTAGTTTAAAATTATCTGCAGAAATCACTCAGCAAAGTAGGTCACAAAAGAACATGTAATCCAATGTCTCCTCAGGAATGTAAGCAGATGTGGGCTTAAATGAGGACATTACATGATTCCTCTCACTGTAACATGAGAATTTATTGGTATTTTACAATATTTCATCTAATTTTTTACTTTATCTTGCTGTATTTAGAGAATAGGCTTGTATGGCGAAATTAGTCACCCACCAGAGAATTAATTACCCTGGAGGCTTCTGGATTTTATGAACTATCTCCTTTAGAGGAATTGTAATAATATGAAATTTTAAGAACTAAAATAAAATAAATAAAATAAAATAAAAAGAGATTTACATTGTATTCTGAATATTAGCATTAATATTCCAAGTTTAAAGCACAGGTCTACTTTTAAGTGCTGGTATTATTTCAGATGCTATATTTGCATAACAGCTTTTGATTTATTGTCTTTTACTTCTACAGTAATATTAACTGCACTATTAACTCATTTAATATATTTAATGAAATCATACATGACAATTCAATATATTTATCAATTCCTGGTGTATGTACACTAACAAATATGACATATAGGCTTAGTTTCAGAGATGCAATTATTAATGCATTTCAGCTTCAGTAACAGCCTTCAGAAACCACTACATTACACTTAGCTGTGAGAGACATATATGTATATTACACACAGTGGTGTCCTATATGTATAGGTCTTGGGCTAGAATTTATTACTCCATATAAGAGCTTTTGACAATTTAATAAGGTTTTAGGGAGATTAGTATTGCATGTATTTGTTTTAATTTTTATTAATTGAAAAATTTAATTAAATTAATGAAAAAAGTTATGACAGAATCAAATATTATGTAGGACTGATGATGATGATGAGCTTCTCCCAATTCTACAGATAGTAAAAATATAAATGAATGCATCCATTTATTATTGGCTCACAGGAAAAAAAACATATGGTCTGCTTTGCCTTTAACTATTTATGGTCTTTCAGTTATCATTACCTTGGAGCTATTTGTTCTGAAGTGATCTTTCTGAAGGGCTAAATTGATAAGTTCTAAAAGCTGCCTATTTATCATGATACTGGTTTTGCATTTATGATATCTTCATTCCTCTCAACTGCTGCCACTGTTGTGAACTTATTATTGAAGTAATTATTTATTCATTAAATAAAATCATGGGGAACCTACTATTCTCTCATCATAGCTATTAGAGGCTACCAAATTCAATGTTCCCTGGCCCATTGTGTGCTATGACTGGCTTGGTAGATGAGGGGAGAGCAGTGGATATTGTCTACCTTGACTTCAGGAAGGCTTTTGACACTGCCACCTATCAGGTTGTCACAGAAAAGCTGGTGAAGCATGGGCTGGAGGAACAGCCCAGTGAAGTGGGCTGAAAAGTGGCTCAACAGATGTTCTGACAGGGGTAATCAGTGGCATGAAGTTTAGTTGGAGGCCAGTGGTGTGTCCCAGGGCTCAATACTGGGTCCAATCCTGTTCAACTACTTCATTAATGACCAGGATGATGGATCAGAGGGTACCCTCAGAAAATTTGCTGGTGACACAAAACTGGGGGGAGCCCCTGATGCACCAGAGAGTTGTGCTGCCATCCAGAGGGTCACCAACAGGCTGAAGAAATGGGCTGACTGGAACCTCGTGCAGTTCAGCAAGGGGGAGTACAAAGTCCTGTAGCTGGGGAAGAACTACCCCAGGCACCAGAACATGCAGGAGATTGTCTGGAAAGCAGCTTTCCAATAAAGGATACTGGAGTTCTTGGTGCTCAGCAGGAGCATGTGCCTGCAATGTGTGCTTGTGGTAAAAAAAAGGCTGATGATATTCTGGGGTGCATTAAGAAGTGTGTTGCCAGCAGGTCGAGGAAAGTGATCCTTCCCCTGTACTCAGGACTGGTGAAACCACACCTGGAGTGCTGTTTATAGGGGATATAAACAGCTGAAGGGAGGGTGCAGAGAAGGTAGAGCCAGGTTCTTTTCGGTGGTGCCCAGTGACAGGGCAAGAGACAATACTTGCAGGAGATTCTGTGTTTTGGTGACCCTTCTTGAACAGCAGGTTTGAACCACAGGGCCTCCAGAGGTCCCTTCCAACATCAACCACTCCAAAGGCTCTGCCATGCCTACCTTTTTGATTCTATGCTCTAGCAGCAGCTTTGCTCCTTCTTTAAAATCTGAGTCAATATTAACTTTCATCTAAGTAGATCAGAATCACATCTATAGGCAAAAATTATAAAAATATGTCCTTTATGCTCCATTTTCTACGGAGAGAATAAGAACTAATGTGGAGAAAAAAACACTTCAAACTTCATAATCTGATGATATATGTGGCTGAACTTCCCTTCAGAATGTAAAAATTGAAATTGAACTATGAGAAATCGAAATCGTTTGTTAGACCAAATCACCATTTCTTATGAAGTTCCAGTTTGAGAAGAAGGAACACGGAGAAACAGAACTAATTTCCAGGCTGCAAGTTTCTCCAAACAAATTGCATCCTTCAAATTAATCTTGAAATATGTTCAAGTTCACTGAATAGTGAAAGCTAATGAGACAAGAAATAATTTTGTCCCATAGAAATGGTTTGTTAGAATAAATTAGGGCTGGCCTTTTCAGCTCATACTTAGAAGACACATATTATTCTGTGAAAAAAAGGGAAATCTGGACCATCTCTTATGAATTAATCTGATTAAAAATTTGGATTTCTGCTCTGAAATGAATTAAAACTCTTCAATATTTATTTTTGTCCAAATAGTATTGAATTTTGTCATTGTCCACAGAATTCCAAAAATATAAGCATTAAATATTGAGATGTCCATTTTCATAAGCATACAAAGCCAGATATATATTTTCTTTGATTTCTAGGATAAAAAAAAAAAAAAAAAAAGATTGCCTTTACTTTATGCACTGAACTTTTTCTACCAATGGTAAGATAAATTCAAGGATTTCATTTCACATGTTTCTTTTTCCTGAGGAGATGAGGCTACCTGATGAAAATGCCACAAATTAACATTTAGATCAACCAAAGGGGAGACTGATGTGTCACAGAAAATACATTTCAAATGCAAATATTGGCTCAGAGAAGAGTCTGGAAACGTGAGACAGAAGCTGGGGTGCTGTGGTGTTCAGGGATTCACTGACAGATTTCCATTTGATCAAATCTAGCAGATTCAAATTAACAAATAAAATGTCTTAAAGTTAACCTTATCAAAAATTAAAGAAAGTAGAAGACGGAAGAGGGGCAGAAAAAGTATTAAAAGAAAGTAATAAAGCATTCAGAAGTTATTTTCTAAGACTTTGGAGCAAGTCAAAACATAGGATAAAAAGAAAATTTTACCTTTTGCTTTTCAATTGCGTTTACTTTTTCACTCGGTTCAAATGACTCTTTAACATGAACTTCATCCTGCTTCAAGTTAATTAACTGCATCTTATTGCCAGTGAAGTCAACATTTCAATGCAACATTATAGACTGATTACCCTTCTAAGGAAAACTGACATTCTCTGCATAATTGGAAGCAGCTCAGCTCTCACATAGAAAGCAACCTCCACTTTCCTGAATATTGCTTAAAGTAATCGACAGTACAACTAGGAATACAGAACATCCCCCCACCCCAAACAGTGGCCATTAAAAAAATGAAGACTGATACATCATTTGCACTGTATAAGAAGTAGAAGCTGACATAGAATGTATCCAAATTCACTTTTTGTAGTGCATGTTGCATAACACATGGTTTGCCCTATTATCCATAACAATTTTTGGGGATAGCTGTAGACCATGCCTAAAGAAGTGATGCTGTTCATATTTTCTTCTTTCCCCCAAGTTTCCCATGCCTTCTTCTTGTTCAGATACAGAAGGTTCTGAATTTGGCCATTTGACCAGACCGAGAATTCAAATTCCAGATGAAACTGTAAATGGTAAATATATAGATATGGTCATTTGAAGGTCCAGAGTGCTTTTTTTCTACTGCTCATTGATACATTTATACTCTAACTTTCAAGTAGATGTCCAGAACCATACACTTACAAGTAATGTATAATTTCATCAAAATCTACTTTTGTATTGATTACTTGTATTGTATGCAGTTAAGTGGGTGAATAAACCTTTGCAGAAGCAAGACTGCATAAGGAGTGCTGAAGTAAACATGATTTGAATTTAATAGCCACAATAACCCAGAGACTGCTAAACAGGGGACCACACCCCTGCCCTTCTGAAGTATTTGCAAGTGCAAATCACAATTTTTTATTAAAATTATATCAGAACAATATTTCTTTGGATTTGTTTTTCACATGGACACTTTAGAGAGGATCAACTTCCTTTAGAAAATGAACATTTTTTTTAAAAGTATCAGCTTTCTTTTTTCAACACAGGCAAGTTGACAAGAATACAGCAAGGGACAGCAAGAATACTAGAGAACTATAATAAAACCACTGACTTTATTTAAAGAGAAGAGGACAACACTGAATTTTTGTAACATGAATTTTGCTATTTGATTATTGTGGTAAAGGTTTTCCGTACTTTTACACAAATAGCTCCATTATTTACCTAGTACTTAAATTACAATATATCATCATTGATTGAGATTAATCATCACTGGTGTTATAAATCTGTCATAACAGATTTTGAATTCTAATTTTGCCTTAGTTACAGAAGACCAGTTTAATGAAGTTATAATTTATGCTTAATTTAGCCGTATTTTCATATTACAGTCTTTCAGTTCATAGAATAACACGGGAAAAAATGCAATGACTGAACATAGTTTGCAATAATGATGATCTATTAATTTCTAATTTTCTTCTTCTGTTTGCTCATGAATTTGTTACAGCATAACAAATCATGTAACAGTCTCCATAGATTTCTATAAGATTAGTGCATAGTGCATATATAAAGATTACCACATAAAATATTTTCTCTGTTCAAATTAACATTTAAAAAAATTCTGATTTGACAATTTTAATGTAAGTAAGTCAGACATCTAAACTCCTTTGACCTCACTGCTTAAAACTTGCTATACTAGAGTGGAGAACTTAAAATATTGTAGAGAAAATAGCTTGTAAATTCTTTAATTGCTTATGATTACAAGGGTATTCACAACTTCTTTGAGGAGGAATAAATAATATAAGCCCTTGCTCCTTGATGCATAAAGAAACCACATGCTATGTGACAACTGTTAGTAAATATTTGATCTTTATATTATTCCATCACAAACAACCATATTTGTCTCAAAGCTACCTTTTCATTACAACTTTCTGGAGAAGAGGAACAGAGTGTCTGAAGAGAGCTGGGATAATGAAGTGACATCACTTGAGATATTGCCCTGGTACTTCCAACAAATGAGTCCAAGCAGCAAATATGAAGAAGACTTCAAAGTGTGTCTCCAAAACATGTTGTTTCTTATGAGCCCTTGAGGAAACAAACTTATCTTTCCACATTGGATCTCTGAAGTAAAAAACAGGAAGGCTTAAGCAAGTTAATGGTCATGAACTACCCACACCTCTGATTTTGACATGATTTTCTGCAAACCATCAATACTCTGTACACATTTCTGAAATCTATGATGATCACAGAATTAAGTTGGAAAAAACCTCCAAGATCACTAATTCCAACCATTAACCCAGCACTGCCAAGTCCACCACTAAATCATGTCCCTAAGCACCAGGTCTTCACATCTTTTAAACACCTCCAGGAATGCTGACTCTACTGCTTCACTGGACAGCTGATTCGGTGCTTGACAACCCTCTCTGATATTTTTCCTAATATCCAACCTAAACCTCTCCTGGTGCAACTTGAGGCCATTCTCTCTTTTCCTGTCTCTTGTTACCTGGAAGAAGAGACTGATTCCCACCTCTCTACACTGTTCTTTCAGGTAATTGTAGAGAGCAATAAGGTCTCCCTCAGTGCTTCTTTTCTCCAGGCTAAACAGCATCCTCAGCCATTTCTCATAAAATTTGTGCCCCAGACCTTTCACCACCTTTCTTGCCCTTCTCTGTACACAACTCAGCACCTTGATGTCTTTCTTGTAGTCAGGGGTCCAAAACTGAATGCAGTACTTGAGGCATGGCTTCACCAGTGCCGAGTACAGAGGTTGACCATTTCCCCAGACCTGCTGGCCACGCTATTTCTGATGCAAGCTAGGATGCCATTGGCCTTCTTGGCCACCTGGCCACACTGCTGGCTCATGTTCAGTTGGCTGTCAACCAGCACCCCCAGGTCCTTCTCTGCCAGGCCATTTTCCAGCCATTCTGCCCCCAGCCTGTAGTGCTGCATAGGGTTGTTCTGACCCATGTGCTGAACCCAGCACTTCTTGTTGACCCTCATGCAATTGGCCTTAGCCCATCGATCCAGCCTGTCCAGATCCCTCTGCAGACCCTTCTTGCCCTCCACCAAATCAAGACTCCCACCCAATGTGGTGTCATCTGCAAACTGAGCGAGGGCGCACTTTAATGTGGGGCTCAAGGAGGAGGCAGACTTCCCTAAGTGGGTTCAGGCTGCGTATTGGGCTTTCTGTTCTCTTCAGAAGGAAGTTTCTTAGGAGAGTGACCCATTTAATTTTCTTTATGGGAGCAGTTTTGACACAGTGCGTAGGCCAACTTAACCTCAGTGGCACTTCCATGCTAGATGAACCGTCAATTGTTTGGTTCCACTTGCAGAGCCACACACCTACAGCATGAGGGCACCCCGAGCCGTCACTGAGGAGCCATGCGTGCTGTGACAGGGAGGAACTTGTCACCATTGCCCCTGTGATGGGAAGGAACTTGTCACCATTGCCCTGTCTCCCTTCAGGCACCCACTGTGTTCAGTCAGGCAGCGGGAGAACAGGGAATCCTCCATATCATGCATCCTGTCTGCCTCTGGGACCCATCCCAGGGAAAGCAGGGTGTGGGTTCAGAAGTGTCTCTTTCTCTGACTCCTTCATAGTCCTCACAGTACTCACCCCCCGCCATAACTCAGTCACTAAGTGGGAGAGTTCCTCCCCCCAAATGTACCCCCCTACAGTGGTGGTCATTGCTGCTGGCTGTCTCTCTCTGCCAGTTTATTCCATGCTTTTATTGCTACTCATTGCTTACTTCATAATCCATAGTTAATGAATCAACCTGATGATTCCCAGAAAATCTGTTAGTAGGAGTGGTCTTGTGCATGGTCATAACTTTTCCTGTCAATTTCTTTCATATCTTAAAAAATCTTTGGGGATAACTTTTCCAGTTTTGGGAACATAACTAATTAATCCCAGAGGTCAAGTTTTTCATCTTTGCTTAGGATTTATCAACACAGTGAACCAAATTTAATATTGTCACTCTGAGAAGTAAAATGTTGAATTAATTTTATTTTCCTTTTCCCATTTAATTATTGATTATTTTCAGTTCCTGGGTTCCTTTCTCTAATCTTTGAAAGGAGAATTTATTATCTTAATGTGCTCTTGTCATAAAGCATTTTTTATTTTTTCATATGAAAAATAATTATATAACGCACAAGCAATGATTTTGTCACAGTGTAAAGCAACATAAATCTTGTTAACATACCTTTTTGGAGGAAAAACGGAAAAAGGTTGTTCTAAACAAAATTTTTAAAGTGTAATTAATCTCTTGTATACATAGAAGAAAGTGGTTGTTTTTTGGGGTTTTTGGGGGGGGGGGTTTGTTGTTTTTTGTTTGTTTGTTTGTTTGTTTGTTTTTTTGTAGATAGAAGAGGAAAATATTCTGGTCTAATTATAATGAATATGTACTGCAGGCTGGAAAATAACTTACTAGAATTATATGCTTTACTTTGTCTTGATATTAGATCCAAAGATAGTCTGGGACAGTGACATTAAAGGTTTTGTGTGTTTGTTTTGTTCTAGTTTTACTGTTAAATATTCAGTAAGTGTGCAGAATTCTGTTTGAGAATGAACTTTTAAGGATTTTCAAATCTATACATAAACTTTCTGCTATTGGCACTGAAAACTGAGAGGACATTGTGCTCCCAATTTATGGCATTCAGTGACTGCGATTTGCAGGACTGAAAGGAGGTGAGGAAACTGGGAATTTTAGGAAGCTAAATGCTTTAATTTATTAGTTATTAATGCTTAACTTTTATTCTGTTAATATGCTATTATTATGTTTATAACTTTTGTTATGTTAATAATGCTATAACATTAGTCCTTCCTCTCAAGCTTCCTGTTTGCCACCAACCGAACAGTGCTGTCTTATAGACAACTCTGAAGATGTCGAGTCATGTAAGACATAAATGTTATTTCAGTCCAAAGTCAGGTCTTCTTATAGTAAAAAATATATTTTGTAATGATGAAGTAGGGACCAAACCTTATGATGACCAGAAGATGGCCGTCTTTTGTATAGCCCTAGGAACCTAGGAATGTTGTAATGAGCTGAGTTGGCCTCTGGATGGCACGATACCGTCACACTGAAAAGGACAAAAATCTTTTCCCAATTGGTAAAAAAATGGTTGAAAGAAAATGTGCTGAGAATGAATTCTAAGTTGGGTGGCCATGATATATTTTACATGATGCCCAAGAATATTACAGACATATTCTATATTTGTCAATTCTTTCATAATTGGAAATGTTAAATATTTTTTTATTTTTGTAGACCAGAAAGAGCCACCAGACACTAGTGCTTATGGGCTTAGATTCAGTCCACTTTAAATATTGCTCTTTTGTTTACTTTCAGCCAAAATTATACTATACTGGACTTTCAAGCTAGTCATACATGATATTGCAGTGTATCTAAACCCAGGAAAATGATTTAAGGATGCTAATACTCATCTCTATAAACATAGCTCATTGATGGTATGACTGGAAAATATTTTCCTTTAACAAAGGAAACTTCTCCATGAGAATACTACACCCTTAAATGGTTTTCCTTTTTTATAAATACATATTGTAAATATGTATTGTAAATATTTATTTATAAATACATATTTTAAAATACATATTTCCTCCTAGTTCTGTTTCTAGGTCAGATTAATGTCATATATTGCTTCAAGTAAATCCAGTTTCTTCATCTCCATGGAAATGTGTATTTTCAAATGCAACATCAGGTGATTTACTTAGGTTTTTTTGTATCATATTAAGATTACAGTATGTTTCTATTATTAATTCAGTGCAGCAGCTTTTAAAGGCAGAAGACCTTCCTCTCACATCTGGTAATAAATAAATGTTTTACTGCTTTGGTAGAGGTGTACAACTATTTTGCCTTCAAAAGATATATAAGCTTGAGGTAGAGAAAAGCTGTGGGCCATTATGAAAATGAGTTAGATGCTTTAATTCTATGCAAAACATATAACTTGGATGTCAGGAACTGGAAGGATTTTAGTAGCTCTACAATTTGCAGGCTTGGATATAAATCTGGATAACTATTCCTCTGTTATTTAGGTTTGCCTTGTAAATCTTACTGTAAATCTTTCAAAACTGGCTTTTATTTGTGATTTATAAATTTGGAAAGAGGTGGTTTAACTACACAGCAGACACTGTTGCGCAAGTTCCTATGGTCTATACTAGAGAGCAACACTAGAAATGTGTAACTTTTGTTGTAAGCGCCATATAGGTCGTGAATGGTCTGGTAATATCTGTATGGCAGGGAGAGCACTAGTAAACAGTATAAAGTCACCAGGCAAGTATATATAATCTCTGTTCTTTATGTAGGACTTCTGAAACTTGTTATAGGGAGAAATTAGACAAGGGGACAAAAGTGACACGGTGATATTGCTTTCTAAGTTTACAGAACTATGGAAGTACAGAGAAAACACTGGTTATTTTTCTTTTTGTCAGGTAACTAGTGGACTAGGGTGTCTGTCTGTATCTTAGTCACTCCTCCCATATGCCTTGTTAACCTCTTTCCTTGGTCTCTATCTAGCCTGCTCCTCTCCATGTATCTGCTGTGAATGCAAGAGATCTAAAGTATTGCAGACCATAAGAAGCATTTTTTCTCTATGAAATTATAATTCTTCAAATAATCAGTGAGAAATTCTTCCACAAGAACTGTACTGCTCTCACTGTGGGGTGCTCTGGTTGTCCAAAGGCTTTGACATGTACTTCCAAAAGCAAACTGAGCTGCTTTTCAGCAGGATACCTATTTCAGCCACTTACGTGGATCCTTGTCAGCCAGCAATCACATCATCATCTTGCTAAAATTTCATTTGGATTCATTTATGTGCCAACCTGTAATTTCATAGCTTTGGAGGATGATGTGTCAACTTCATAAACTGTAGTTAAGAGTATTTATTACTCTGCCTACCTCACTGGCTCTGCATGTTTTCTTACCAATTAGGGCAAATTCAAGCAAACTTAAATGAAACATTCCTTATTTCAGTGAATGTTATGAAAATAGAATATTAGTTCCCAACACTATAATATAATCAATCTTCATGCAAAGTGCATGAAGAAATTTAATGCATTAAAAACATAATGCATATATAGGTATTGAACAGTTAGATACTGAAAAATCAAACCTTTTTTCTTCAACGAGAGCAACCTTTTTTTTGCAAATCAAATATTAATCAGAATAATTAAAGAAATGCTGTATTTTTATATATGATAACTATAATTTGCGAATGCCTTATAATAATTCCATTGTTGGTCCTGTATTCATATTTTTTGTGTTGTCCTTTTGAAAAGTTTGCCAGACTTTCATTTATAATAATAATTCTTTTGCCATAATTTAAAAAGAAGATAAAGATAATAACACAGTGAACTGGAAACAAACTGGACCTTCTGGCTGTGCTCTGCTCAGCAAAGTTGCTTACTCTACTTTTTGCTTTAGTCCTTCTTTAGTCAATCCTGTGGCATTGACCACGGCCAATTATTCAGTTCCACAATGTGACTTGGGCGGAGTAAAATGAAAAGTGTGGCTTTGTGTTCACAGTGTTCAGTGCCTCTAGTGACCTCTAGAACTGATTTATATTATGACCATAATTGTTGCTCAAACAGTTTGCCCCAGGTCTCTTTTGAGCACAATGCAGTTAGTTACCCTATGCTCTAGTTACTGTTTTTGTTTTGCACATTTTGTACTTGGTATTTTCAACAAATATCTAAGGTGGCCCATCATTTCTATTTGTGTTCAAGAAACTGCTGACAGAATTTTACCTCTCTCCCATTATAAGGGTTTATTTTCTTTAGTGTCTTTGCAATGACATGCTGACTACCAGTGTGTGGAATCTGAGTCGCCATCATTTTCAAAAGGTTCTTGTTGTTTGTTTGAAGCTAACCTTGTTACTAGTACCTTCTAATAACAACAACATATATTCAAAATTCCAGTGAGTGTGAACATTCATTAAAATGGACTTTGAGTGATTTTTTAATTGTAAAAAGTAGAATCAGTAGAAGGTTTCTTAACATGTTCAAAACTGGTTGAAGGTGATTTGGATCATATTTGTGTTACAATATTACATTCCTATAAAAATAATCCCAGAAGGTGAAAAAAGAACTTAATTAATCAAAACATCAGTAAAAATTTCTTCATCATCCAGGATACAAGGTTGGGAGGTTAATTTCAAAGCATGGGAAACAAATAAAAGAAACAAAGATTTCTAACTTAGTCGGACAGGTCAAAGTTTCCCACTAAAAAGAAGAGGAAAAACGGAGAAACAGGCTTTGATGTTGTGCAAAAGCATTTGCTGATGGAGACAATTTCTCACTTAAATTAATTGCAGTGGGATCAATGTTTGATGTGTGGCACATGGCAATAACCTTTGTCTCTGTTATCACTGATAAGGCATTCAGCATTCACTTGTTCTAAATACTCATCAGATGTGCTATTGATGCCATTATCCTGAAACATATTTAGCAGCATTTTTTTTTTCCTCTCACAAATACAGCCTGTCTCACCACTTTTTTTGCAGCTGTGGAAGAATTGCCTGAATGAGTTTCTCATCACAATAACTATGAGGATCAAAACCGACCAGATGGTTCCTTCAGGCTCCTCAGGCAAAGAAGACATACCATACTAGGGATATCCATTCTATAAGGTCAGTTTTACAGATTGACATGAGACAGCTCTGCTCTCATTCAGAGTTGGCACTTTGGTTAACGTAACACGGACAAGGTTTGGAAATTCCAGTGCTGTTCAGTCACAGCCAGCCTGTGGACAAGGGCCTATAAGTGAACCTGGCACTAAAGAACTTGCACAAATATGTCCATTCTTGAAATAACTGCTTCCAAAGCACCATCCAAATCATTCTAAACTAAGGAGCTTCACCAAGTGGACTTTTTGGAATGAGAGGGGAAGCTGACTGACAACGTCACGAAAATATAATGACAATTTTATTATCTCCTTGAAGGGGCTCAAAATTCAGTTGGTTGATGTCCTGAACAACCTGATCTAACTTTCTAATTAGATCCAACATCCAAATTGGTCCTATTCTGGGCTAGAGGATGTTAGAGGTCTCTTTCGACCTAAATTTTTCTACAGATCCATGATTATATGATCTAGCAAGCATAACAATTCTGTGTTTCAGCAAGGTTCTGTGAAGCTTTTCCTGAGTGTCTTTGGAGCAATAATTTAGGAAAGAAGTTCTGACAATAAAATTTCATCTCTGTAATATGTGGTAGAAATTAGGCTTGGTAGGCCCAGACTGCTGTTTGTTTGGTATTGCAGATAGAAACAACTAGGCTGGAAAAGATCTCTGAGATCATAAAGTCCAACCTTTGACAGAACAGGACCAGCACAACTAGACCATGGCACTGAGTGCCACAACCAGTCTTTTTTCGAACATCCCCTGGGACGATGGCTCCACCACCTCCCTGGGCAGCCCATTCCAATATCTAAACACCATTTCTGTGAAGAAATTCCTCCTAATGTCCAACATGAACCTCCCCTGGTGCAGCTTAACTCTGTGTCCTTTCACCCTGTTGCAGTTGCCTGGGAGAAGAGGCCGATCCCCACCTGGCTACACCCTCCTTTCAGGTGGGTGTAGAGAGTGATAAGGTCTTCTCCGAACCTCCTTTTCTCCAGGCCAAACAACCCTCGGTCCTTCAGCCAGTCCTCACAGGACTTGTGTTCCAGACCCTTCACCAGCCTTCTTGCCCTTCTCTGAACATGTGGACACCTCTTCAACACTTCCAGAGATGGTGACTCCACCACCATGCTGGGCAAATTATTCCAATGCCTAACCATTCCTTTAGTGAAAAAAAAATTCTAATATCTAATCTGAACCTCCCCTTATGGAACCTAGAGCCATTTACTCTCATCCTTTCGCTTGAGACATGGCAGAGGAGACCAACCCCCACTTCACTAAAACTTCCTGTCTGGAAGTCTAGAATAGATTCTTCTGGGCTTTACAGGTGTTAAAACAGATTGAGCAACATGGTCTAGTGAAAGGTGTCCCTGACAATGGCAGGGGCTTAAAACTAGATAATATTTAAGGTTTCTTTCAGCTCATACCATTCTATGATTCTGTGATTATTGTTACATGGAAAGGACCTGAATAATTTAGACTGGGCTTTGGAATGTTTAATTCACAGACAAAGTTTGGTTCACAGTTAAATGAGTACGTAATTTAGAAACAGAACTATTAATATGAAATTCATGCTGCTCAATCATCGAAGCTTTTGAAGATGTTTCAGATAGTTTACATATTGTTCCAGACATTTCAAGCTGGACTCATATAAATTAACTATGGGCAATTAAATTTCTTTTCACTGTATGTTCTTTGTGATGATCTAGGTTGTTAGCATAGGATTTCTGGTAACCAGGGTATAAGCTAACACTCTCCCATTGTAAGATAGTTCATATTATATTAACGAAACATAAAAGTTTGTCTCAGATCTGTTGTAAAAAACGTCCTTTTTTCTCTCAGCATTGTACAAATTCTAGTTCATTTCTTCACTCTGGAGACAAGTTTCATTCTCTTAGCTACTGTGATCCGTGTCTGAGAAAAAAGAAGACTTTGTAAAGATAAATATTAGGAGAGTTTACTCCAGTTTTCTGAGACCAAATGGAATAATATTGCTGCTCTAGTTATTCATTGCTGGGAATTGATTGTCCTCAAGGATCATGAATAGCAAACTTTTTCCCATACTCTGTTAAACACCAGCTTTTGAGTTTGTGAGGAAGAATTTGTCAGATCACTTTTCTCAGAAAATGTCAATTTATCACAATCAAATTCAGTGACAGGAGAGCACTGCTGTCATCCAGCTAAATGTAAAAAACCCTAAAAATTGAAAACTGTAATTTTGATATCTTCAGATTAAATTAATTCTGGTTTTTGAGTCAAAAAAATTATCCCCTGAAACTTACTTAATACCCCAAATGCATTAAATTAAAATAGTATTTTAAGTAATTTTATATTTAAAAATTGATCTCTATGAATTATTTCTATTGTTTCAACAAATGCTTCATATAATTTATTGCTGGGTGGATAATTTGCAAATTTTAAGAGAATAAAATTTATCTGCTTAATCTTCTCTCTTAAATTGTTAACATTAATGCCTTAGATTGTAGTATATATCTTAAATATCTTGCAATATTAACAACTTCCCAGCTTCTTTAATCTATATAAAGAATAGTTTTATACTAAGAATGCATGAATTTGCTTCTTAAAAATGTCACCAGGATAAATTTTTCCCATTAAAATGTTTCAGGCATGCCTGAAAAGAAATAATTGGCAACATTAACTGCTTTAACAAGGGCAAAAATAATCTTTAATTCAAGGAAGTGAAATAAATTTCTTCAAAAATTTGAAAGTATCACAGACATTAAAAATAAGGAAATTTGCTTTGCTATTCTTGTTTAATTTGCTGGTTAGACCAAAAAGCTGTGAAATGAAATATTTCTGCTACTTTTGACTGGCTTCTTTTTGTGCATTATAGTGAAATCAATGAGCAAATGTGAATCAGCTTTCTGCTTCAGGTTATACTCAAATAGAATACGAATGATTATTTAGGGCTTTGTTCCTGCAGAGTGCTCAGTTTCTTCTTAAATCCCAGGAGTCACTGATAACATTTATGTACTGTATATAAAGTAAACAAGCCTTAAATCTATAGCTCAGCTGGAATGACTGTGGGTAGCACTCAAGTTCTTCTCTGGCTGGCTATAACAATGATGGATGACTTACAGGAATAGGATAGATATACCCATGTCGACTTCTGGTTTTGGGACTGAGGCTGAGAGACACCTTTGGAATTTTACTAACAGTTCAGTTGTTGTACATATAATCAATAACTCTCCTAGTCTTCACTGATCATAACATTCTGTTAGCTCTTTAATGCAGCATCATGAACTCTAGCTCCTTAATTTTTATCAAACCTCTTTCTGTCAAAATATATAATTTATAATCTCAGCAGTGTTTTTTTCTTATTTCTTGATATTATTTCATGTAACAGTGGCCTCTTGCTTTTTTCTCAGTATCTCCCTTTATTCTTAGGTGTTATGACTATTACCAGTGTCACTCAGTATATCATCGTTTATTGACATGAGCTGCATAGCTGCTGCTAGAATACGGATTGGGTTTTGATGCTTTGATTTGTTTTAATTTTTTTAAAATGATGATGTAGTATTTTTTTCCTTCAGTGATTTCCACTGTCATCACTACTGTAACTGATGAGCTGACTTCAGAAGTAATGAAATAGCTCATCTAGCCAGCAAGCAATTAACTCCATGATTGCCTAATCTGAATGAGGAGCAAGAATGTTCTAATACTCTACAACACAAACTGCTTTCTAATGAGGTAATAATCTATTCCTTAAAATGGTCTGTTCTACATGCTCCCTGGTACTTATTTCTTGTTTGTAAAAGTTAAAAATAGCAAGAACATTAGTTTTGATGGATCCATAATTGCTTAGAGGCAATTCACTTTGTAGTATTACTGTGAATTCAAGAGCACAATAATAAAAAATTTATAAACATGGCACAAATCTGGCCTTATCCATGGAGGTCAAATGCTTCTTTGTAGTCTTCTAATTGAACTTAAGTAATGCTGTCCAAAAATGGCAAGTGAACAGACAAAAACAAGCTGGCATAGTCTGGAAAAACAGACGTCGGAAGTTTAGGGACCTGGCCACCTCTGATCACTGCATCCCACGAATGCCAGTCCCACAGAAGACTAACAAGTGATGGCATGAGTGAGAGAGCAGAACACACATGATGGCACAAGGAGCAATCATCAGGGGGTAACTGTTTCCATGCAACACATTTTCTCTGTTCCGTTGTAGGCTGATAATCTGAATTGACAGAGATGTTGTTAGGTAGTTAGGCTTTCAGCTTCTGCTCTTAAGAATTAGCTTATAAATGTGTTTTGGGATTTTTTTGGAGGAGGGAGGGTGGGTTTGGTTTTTGGTGGTTTTTTTTGGTATTTTTTTGGGAGTAATTTGAAACAACAAAAACAACAAAAGAAAAAAAGTAGGAGAAACATCTGGGCTTGAATATATGGGTTCTAAGTGCAGGAGTTAGGTAGACTTTCTTTGCCTTTGACATTCAAGTAGACCTCATCTAGAGCTGCTGAGGATCCAGAACTGAGAACAAGGCTTGGAGAGCACTTTATAAAGCACAATGTCCTTGCTTCTCAACCTCACCTAGATGGAGCAGAACCAAATGTAGGGAGTCATCAATACAAGCTGTATCTTTGGACGGAAGGATTATGAGTTAAAGTGGGCATGATATTAGACACTGTAAGTCCAGGAAGGCACAGGTGAACAGCTAAGAGTGCAGTTAGGGTGAAGCACAATTGGGGTGCCTAGATAAAGACAAGGGAGGGCTGGTATAGAATTTATTATAGGTTTATAGGGTGGGGGTGAGTTATGGAGTTCATGGTGGTGAGGAAGAAGGGAAAGAAAACACTGAAGGAAGTGAGGGGAAGGAGAGAAGGGAAAGGGGTAACAGATTTGTTGGAGGAAATTCACTCAAAGTCTGCTTTGCAGCAGTTGTGAGTACAAGCTTGTAGTAGGTGGAAACACATCCTTGATAGAGAAATTCAGAGATAAGAAAAGGTTAGAGCTGGTCTCAGCCTCCCTTCAGGGAAGAGACGACTGAAGCCCAAAAATGGCAGGTAATAGCAGATAAAGAGCTTGAGTAGACTACATGGGCAGCTCTTAACAACCATGCTGTTAGAAAGTCTGCTCTTTGAAGAAGTCTTAAAATGCCAGCCAGGTGAGAATAAGCACATAAAATAAGTATATGTAGAGGTCACAAAAACACCGAAATAGTACTTCTGATTGCTTGAATATTGTCTGCTGTATTCTGGACAATAGAAGGTCTGAACAAGACTGATATTGAGCATTTGTGGCTGTGTGTATGCACACACATGTATGATAACTATATTGAGAGAATAAAAAATTAATCTAAATACATGAATTAATTGTCACAAGGGACAAAAAGAGTCACAAGACATGGATAATACTACTCTTTCTTAGCCTAAATTTTATTGGAAAAGAAGTGTGTAGAAAGTCATGGTTGAAAGCATGAAAAGGACATCACGCCTGGTCTCCAGATTTACTTGCCACAGACATGGTTAAATGGTGATGAAGAAGGATCATAGAGGTGGCAGTTATGCTCCAGTAAATTAAGGAATGACACATTTTCTATTATTGTGATTTGTAGTCTTCATTGGAAAGAAGTAGATTATTGTGACTAATTATTTCAAATGAAAATTTAATATTTACATATATGCATCACAAATCAGTTTAAAAGTACAATTAATTTCTGTGTGACACTTTGAATGTAATGTGCTTACCTTTGAGAAAGATGTTTTATGCTGTTTATCTAACTCAGTTTAATTTTCTCTTTATTCAGGTGTTATTGTGAAATGGTTGAAGCATCTCAGAATCTTTACAGAAGAAATTCAGTATTTTGACTCAATTTTTAAGCTGAAATAACACCTAGTTCTTTATCCAGAGTTCTGAAAATGTTCCATTTAGCAGTATAAATTCAGCAAGATGACATAACCACCAGACTTTCTTTCTGTGATGTATGAGTTTTCTGTTTGATGCTGCCAAATAAACATAATGAGCAAAGTGGCTTATTAGAATTTTCGTCACCACCTAGCATTGAAATAGAGTGAATTTTATTCAGTGGAGATGCAGTTGGTTTTATTGCACTTTTCAGCATCGAGGAAGCGGAGAGAGGAACAAAAGATTCCTATTAAGAGCGCACAGATAATCTGCAGTTCTATTAAGAGATTAGACTCCTTGAAACTCAGCAAAATTGCTTCTGAAACTGCAACACAGTGCTTTACATATACTGCCATCTGGCTCAGCACTGTAAGCACAGGAAGCACTGAAGTAGTGTGTTCCCATGCAACGATAGGGATTTGTGCTTCTTCATGCAGCATTTATTTTGTCTTAAAGCTAGCGGTTCAATACAAGAAGTTCAGTTTTAAGATATGGATGCTTTAATGGGTTATCAAAATCTCACACTTAGGACCTGATTCAAAGACTATTAAAATCAATACAAGGGCTGACTCTCTCTGACATTGATAGGCTTTACATCATGCCCTGCAGCTCATCTTTGTACTTAGAGTCAGCTTCAAAATGTTCCTCAAGGAAGAGTTTTTCTTTCATTTTACTTTTTCAGACAGGTACTGAAGCTGTGTTTTTCCAGAAGCTTCTTTGTAAAGAAACTTTTACATAATAGTCCTATAGAAATGTACTTTTCAGTGGTAATATTGCATTCACAAATTATCGCATTTTTGAGGCTAACAGAAGTGGTTGATCCTCATTAAATGCTGAGATAGACTTGAACATGTCTTTGGTACCATTTACTAGTAAACAATATTTAAATGGTACTGTATTGCTATTGTATGTTGATGGACAGTCATCTGTTAATATAACCACTATAAGATGTATGTTGGTATTTCATATGTATTCCTGCTTCCAGTGTAAGAACTCTGTAGACAGTCAGTCATTTTCAAAAGCAGATGACAGAAGATATCAGTGGCAGACTTCCTACAAAGTTCAACCTTGACCATCTGAGAATTTTATGGGAGAATAGGTGGCTTAAAGCTATTTCCAACTGTGACTATTTCTCTTAGCCCAGAAAAGGGTAATTTTATGGGGCTGCTTTTTAGAGTTAACCTGCATCATCTTTGTGAGAAACTAGCATGAAAAGATTTTGACAGTGTATGATTAATGTCATGGGCTGAAGAAACAAATCAAAATGTGATTTTGCCACTGCTTGTTGTGCCACATTTTAAACGAACAATGCCAAGTGTAATAAACTATTATTTGCTTGCTGGATGAAGGTTGCAGAAGGCCACTGTGTCATCACTATTAAATTTATCAACCAGGGTTCTGCAGGTGGACGTTAAATCTCTTGTAATGTCAGTGTGAAACATCCATGATCTAATTGGCTTGACTGCAGACACTCCATGTAGCCACAACTTGGAAAGAAAGGTCAGAATTCAAAGAACAGATGGCAACTGGCTAAAGTAATTAAGTGCTGGAAATCCAATGCTTCTTTACACACTTTGCACAGAACGTTTAATCGGAAGTCTGACCAGTGAAAGCAGGAACTCAGCATTTTTTCCCCTTTTCTGACTCCAGGAATTCAATTTCTACTAGAAATTTAGCATTAAATGAAAATGAATATAAATTTATAGCATTAATAAAGCATTGAATATGTTTAGAAAATCTCCTGAATAGGACAAGAATCTTGATCTGTGAAAAGCAACCATTTTAATTTAGAATGTTGCTTTCATTATGCAAAACATTCCTGCAGGGAAGAGCAGAGATGGAAAATGAATTATTCTGTTACCATTTGTCCTTAGCACCTTGTTTCTCAGTTCAGATACAATAGATTATGCTTCTAGTTATAGCCACACTGTCAGCAAAATAAACTGTCAAATTACTGAGAGAGGAACTAAGGATATTTTAAATCAAAATATCTATGGCCACAATATATCTTAAAACACCAGGGAAAACTGGTCATATTAACACATTGCTTTGGGCAAAATGGCCTCAACATGGGTAGATTTACTTAATTTAATTTTGTGACAATTAATGCAACCTTTCTTTATTGATTCAAACATAAAAAATACGTAGTCTGTTAAATAAACATTTAGGAAGCCTGTTTCATCCCCATTTCCTTAGGTTCATCCATTGTTTTTGCTGCATTTTATACTTGAGCCTGCCCCAAGACCCAGTCACTCAGGGGTGTTTCTGTCCCAGCATGGGTCATCCACAGCCAAGGTCCTCCAGCAATTCCTGCTCTGGCATGAGGCATATCCTTCACAGAGTGCACCTCCATCCATACACCCCAACAAAGACTCTTTCACGTGCCCTCCATTTCTCCTCACCTGTCTCCTCTCACGTGCCCTCCCCAGGATGGCTGCATCTCTTTCTTAATAATACACCAAGGCTGGTGCACAGGGAATTCCTGTGCACCTGTGCAGTGCTGTTCCCATTGGTGTTGGAGCTGTCTGTGGCCAGCATGGGGCAGCTCACAGTGTCACCCTACACAGGGCATCCTGTTGGCCATGCAATGCAGCTGTTTGGCTACTTTTACTTGTGCTTAGGAAAAAATGAACTGACAACAAAACCAAGTTGCAAATATGTTATTAAGTTCTCTATTTCCCATGGGTAGTCTAATGAGAGTCTAAAGTTTTCATAGTTTTAAATTTATGTGACAAAGAATGGTAACCATACTATATTATCACGAGCTAGTAGATAAAGAAACTTGTGCAGGGACCATAACATAGCGCCTTTCACTATGACTTTGAGAAAGCTCAGTTTCCACAAGAGGTTTTCAAATAACATCTTTTATTAAAAAAAGAGTATTGGAAGGGCAGCTTATTGCACAATTTTGAGCAGAAGCAGAAGGTTTACTCCTTATAGTTTAGATGCTCCCATCACACAGCCCCTGTCCTACCACTGTCCTGTGATTAATGAAGTGGAAGGCAGAGAGAACAGTGCGAGACAGCAATTAATGGCTGCTAAAAAATGCAGGCATGCAGGTTTGACTTCATAACACCAAATAAACAAAGCTGTTCAGACTGCACAAATTTGCATTAAAAGTTTTGAGGTAGGTTTTTACCAGAGATCAATGTATGGCTTTTCTGCTGTGATAAATATGTATTTGTCATATGCATTTCAAGGCAATAGTCACAATCACACAAACCTGACTGACTCACAAAAAACTCAGCAACAGGAAAACTTCAAACTTAGATTGGTTTCTTGAAGATGTAACAAAGGGTATCAGATATTCTGATGAATAATCACTTTGTGTAAATCTGTGCTAGAACTGAACAAATATATTAGACATCTTTTTCATGCTGGAGGCTTATAAACCTGTGTTCTGTATTTCCCATACTAGTTTCAGATTTGGTAATGAATTAAGGAGCTAACTTAATTTTTTTAAACCCTAAACTTTAACACAAAAGCTGATCACATAATTGCTACTTAAAAAACCTTTGAGGATTTTCTTTATAGCCATTGCTCCCTATTGAGCAAGGGAGCATGCATGGACCAGATTCTCACCCCTCTTCCTTTCTTGCCACTACTCGTGAAATGACAGGAAAACAGAAGAGGATGGGAGAAATCGTGCATGCAGGAATTTGAAAGTTTATGTTAATTTATATATCATACGTGGATTTCTATTTCTTTATTGCTCAGACTAAGCTGAGAGTGATTCCTGATTACCTTATGCCTAATGGGTGCAGTTTTTGCTCTTTTTACATTAGTGGATGTCACTGCTTGATGCAATGAATTTCTATGCATCAAATTCAGATTGATTATAGTTCTCTCTGTAGATAACTTTCTGTTCCTACATGGCTCAAGGGCGTTTCAGCTGATTCTTTTGTTTTACTGTGGCTTCACTTACTTACAAAGACATAAACTACCACAGTCTTGCCAAAACACTGCTGAAACCTTGGAGACTTCTACAAAACTGACAAGTCTCAAATATACAGGGAGAAAAGAAGTAAGTTTGTTTCATATTAAGAAACCTATCAGTAACCTCTTATAACACCTAAACCGTGAACTACAGACTTTGACAGACAATTCTTATAGTTCATTCACAGATTTTGCTCTTCTCAACATAATCCTACTCAACTTCTTTTAGGTGAGAAATGAGAATTGTTTACTCCTGGAATCTGACTGAAGCTTAGTATTTTAAAAATAACAAATTTTTCTTTACTTTTTTATTAAATTAGAAAAAAAGAACACTTAGCAGTAACATTTTGTCTTTTCAATCAATCAGGCACTCTGTCTCTGGCACACTTGACATGAACATACTTCACACTTTTTAAAATTTACTTGACTGTTTCTGTGCTTTCCAAATCTATGTTTTCTTGACAGTGAATATAATATATCAGAATCATAAACATCATCCAGTATATGAGAATCTTTTTTGAATAAAGTAAATATGAAAATCAGTCTTCAAATAAAGTTTACAAAGAAGCCAATGATACCAGGTAAAACCAGACTACATTTAGAAACTTAAACTACCTCTCCAGGTCATTACATCCGTTTAATCCTTTTGTGATTATATTTATTATTCTCTTAGTCATTTGAGCAAAACCTTGTAATGAGGCACTTTCAGGACACATTCACAGTTCTGCAAAACAGAATTAACTAGAAGGAGAGAAAATGAAAAACATGTGAATATGCAACAGAGGAAACACTTAGCAGCTGCTATTATGTAGTTCTGTGGTTCAGAATCTGTCAACTGTCCAAGTGGTATGGTAAATGTGAAATTATGAAATGGGTTGGAAAGAACCAAATATTTGGTTCCTCAGTATAATTTTGAGTGGGTACATCCACAGCCCCTCTCAGCTGTGCTATTTACAGACTTGTCCTCATGAAGGCACATTTTCTTATTCTCAAACTTTTCAGAAGGGACTTGGGGGGTCTCATGATTTCAGTTCCTCTCCCTGAAAAGAGACTCAAATGCAATGCTGTCTCTAACTTGTTTTTAGCTACTGGTCCCAGAAAAGCCTCATCCTGCCTCCACAAGACTCACTTTTCTAACTGCACCTTATCTCGTTGGCATGGTAACATTCTTATTCTCTTCTGCCTGTGTTTGAGACATTAAGGGTTTCAGGTTTACATTAACTCTTTCAGGCTTTCATTCTCTCACACCACCCCAGGGCTCAAATAGTTGGTTGAATCCTGTTAATATTTCCATAAAACACTCATTTTAGAAAATGTTCAGTTTGAATTTTGATCAGCCTTGTAAAGGAACACATTCCTGCTTGCAATCCATAATAAATGAGATAGCATTAGACCTGACTAATGCAATGGAATATCTTCTAGGGGATTTGCAACAGACTTTTGAAGGAAGGTAGTTATTATTTTCAGCGCGTATAAATGCTTCAGGTTTCTGTATAGATCTCATATACTATTTCTACAGAGTATTACTCTTGAACTTTGTAATGAACTGGAGGCAGTTTCACCTTTAATGATTTATGAACTGATGAGATTTTTGCCTTAAATGTTCTGTTGTCTGCGCCTATAAACACCTAAATTACTGCTTTGTCTTGGACTTTTTAGTGACTTGTGAATGCTGCTGTAAAATAGCCCTTATAGCACAATATATCACAGGAAGGTTACGCTGTAACTGCTTCTGTGGTTTGCTCTCCACTTCTGAAGAGCTCCTGTCTGCAGATCACAGGCAAAAAAATCCTAGAACAGAGACAAAATCATTTTGGGCTCGGGTGCATTGCAACCAGGAGTTGCCTTTACACAGCTTCTATTACGTTTCCTTGGAGGCATTGGGAATGATTCTCCAAACTGCTGTCTGACTGATGCCTCTTACACAAACCACAGTTTGACTCAGGAAAGCTTAAGGCAAACCCCTTGTATTCAAGGCTTCTGTGAAAGGAAAATCAGCACACAGAGTCTCTCCTGTCAGTGCATCACTGCAGGTGTCTGACCAGCATGTGGTCTGAGAGCAGGGAAGTGAGTACATGCATTTATGTACTTCAGAGGAGTGCAGATACTTAATAATGAATATCTTTCAAAAGTTATTTTGCAATATGAAGACTTGCCTAATGTTCCTATGAAAGAGTATTTTTTTCCTTTTTAACCTTGTGTGATATTCTTTTTCTGCGTTAATGCCATATTACATAAACATTAAAAAGACTGATGGCAGGGACCCAGAAAAACAGATCTTTGCATAGAGCAATTGTTTTTCTATTGCTGAGGTAGAAAATCAATAGTGCATCAAATCTGCTTTGTTCTTGAATCATTACGGGCTTTGGTTCCAGATGGGTACATAAAAAAATTACTTACCTCAGCTTGCATGTATATATTAGAAAGAAAAAAACCCAACCAGATAAACAAGCCTGTGCTTTGAAGTATGTTTAAAATACTTTATTTTAAAATACTTTATTCATCTTATACATTATACAGATCAAATCTAATCTAACCCCAGAAACACTGCTTCATTTTCCATCAGGAATCTCTGCCCATTTAGCAGTGGCATATAATCTGGTATTTATGTTTGAAGCACTTTTTTTTCTATCATTATTATACAATTTAGAATTTAGCATGGTTATAGTAGAGACACTGAGAAGGCTATCCTTAATTTTTTCCAATGCTTCTATAAATACTGTCTTTCATAAATATGTCAGATGGAGGGCCAGAGAATGTAATAAAGAGGCTAGGGTGTTGTAAAACTGAAACTTGTTTTAAATTAATGAGTCTGTGTCCAATTGCTAAAAATAGCTATTTTTATCACCTTAGTTAATTCATTAGTGATTTGAAGCACCTTACTGGATTTGAATTGTCAGAAGTTATGTAGCTGATCTTTAACAAATAGGCCAGTTGACTGTCTTAAACTGGGAATTCTACTGAGGAGACTAATGTTTCCATTCACCACTTTAAGTCTGACCCTAATACAAAAGTTCATTTTTGAAAAAAAATGGCCTAAATATTTGACTTCTTGTCAATATTTTATTCTTAAAAGTTCTTTTAATCCCAAAGGATGGACCCATAAGGTTTATTTCTTGTAGAAAACACAATTTTCTAGGAAAGTCAGCAATCTAATAAAGAAGAGTCAAATAGCAAATATAGAAATATTTTAAGAATGGGAATTATAGCTGCAATCCTCACAGTGAGTAGAGTTGTCTGGGGTTTTAGTCTTAATTTTATCTATGATCTGACCTACTTTCCATTTATGTCAGTGGACATAATTTGTCTTTAGTTCAAAATGGTTTGCACTTCAAGCAGGCAGTATTTGGACTTCTGTCAAATGAATTGTCCAGTACACGTTTATATGCTGGAGAAGAAAGAACCTAGATCCTTTTACAAACTCAGAGTTAGTTCAATTAATACTCTTAGGTGAAGCCAGTGTCCTAACAACAGGTTTGGAGTTTTCATTTTATCAACTTTTATGTATGCTCAGAGCTTTTTTTCTTTCCCCAACTTTCTTTTCCAACTAACAATTATTTCTATTGAAACTTAGCTGCCGCTTAACTCACCAGTGCTTCTGGAAGTGCTTCTCAACACTCGTAAGCAAATTTGTTGAAGGAACAAATGCCTCCTGACTGAGGAGACAGCAGGGGATTTTTAATCATATTAGCTGTAGCAAGGACAAGAAGATGGGATCTACTTCTTGTCTTTTCCAACCAAGCTATAAATTTCAATTTCTTACAGACATTCTGTCTGTACTGTTACTCTGCAGTAACGAAATCAGACGTACACTCTTAGGTCACACAGCTCTATTTATACACTAGTTGCAATAACAGGGAATACAGTTAGAATTGACTTACCTCTAACATAATCTGCCCAACAAATGATCTTCCTGCTGGTACTCTATCTTTCACATTTCCCATGATTTAGTGTACAGCAAAGGCAATTACGGTTAAGTTTGCATTCAGACTTCACACTACAAGTTCCAAGGGGAAAAAGGGCTACTGTCCAATTGAGAAGAGAGAAGAAATTAGAAATCTGACATTTTATTGTGACTGTTTTGGTCATTACTTACTTGAAAACCCCCTTGCCCCATTTTCAAAATCTATTTGTGTGTCAATCCATATTCTTATGCGTAATACTTTACTGCATCTTAAAGCCTAACATTTGCAGACACAACAGTTAGTTATGAACAGTTGGAAAAGCCAGCCTGTGTGAGAAAATACACACACACTTGCAGAAAGGTGAACGAACACATGGGAGGAGGGGCTGGGTCACCACAGGGTATTATGTGAAGGAAGGGAAAGACTGAGGAGAGGGCTGTAAAATCCTTCCACTGAGATCAGAGCAGAGGGAAGAATGTTTATGTTTATATTTATGTTTATGAAATGTGAATGTTTATGTTTATGAAACACCCTCCCCTCAAATATACACATCCTGCCATGGTTTCTGACTCTCACTTAATTTTTCTGAAACTCTAAATGTTCGCTAAGATACCCTAGACTCTTCAGACACACTTCAGACACTTTCTTTCTTCCCGTCCCTTTGACCTCTCCACTGCTGGCAAATCCAGCCTGCCTTAATGATTTTACTAAAATGGAAACAATTGGATGAAGGAATAGAAATTACAAAGGGAGGTATTTGGTTAATACTCCTGAGAATAGTGCTATGGGGTGTACAGTCAGGTCTGCTCTTAGCATTTGGATAAAAGGCTCTTTGGAGGGCGGTGAGCCCTTGGCACTCGCTTGGAGGAGAGAGGTCTAAGGGGAAAAGGGCTCTCTCCAGAGATAAGGAACTTACTCCTAGGTTACGGTGACCGAGTGAACCACCCCCAGCATGCCTTGCTCCCTTATGGTCATACCTTGTACCCAGTTGGCTAAATGGTTTCTACCCCATCCCTTGCCTTTCCCCTAAAAAGGCCCCGAGTCTGCCCCAAAACTACCAAGTGTCTGTCCTTGGCCTTCTCTTCTCAGGGACTGCTGAACAATAAAAGCTACTTCTGTGGAACTGCCATACAGACCTCCTGTCTCTCTGTCCCCAAGTTCGCCTTGGGTGATTTCACCAAGAGCTGAATCACGAGAGCTGAAATCACTTGTAGCTGAGAAATCGCTACACCTGGCTGAAACCACTCACTGTCCAGGGAGGTTTGCCATCACTCCTGGAAGAGCTGTTCTTTGCAGGACGCTCTCTCTAGGAAAGTCGTGGCATACTGGTGCTGACCAGCATCAGACCCTCTGCGACAAGGCTCTCTTAACAAAGACCACATTTTTTCATGAACATCTCACCTTTACTTATTTTCTAGCAATAAATTTATGAAATACAATGGAAGTTACCATTTAAGGACACTCAGAAGAAGAGATCTTGATTAATAAGCAAATTGTACAGTAATTAAAAGCACAGGAAAAAGGGTATCAGAGAATTATAGAAACGGAACAGAATTCTGGACTGCCAGATAAAAATTTATCTGTGTATATTAGTGGGTATAAGTCAGCTGGTGCATAGGCATAGAAGAGGGTCACACATGTTCATGTTACAAACACTTAAGACTGAGCCTCAAAGTAACTCAGAATAGTCTCATGAATCAATACCATGTCTGACACATAAGAATTGACATGTCTGTGAAAATACTGTCAGCAATTTTGTCTGAAACATGGGCACGATGAATAAAATTATAAGATAAATACTTCACCCTTAGAAAATGAAACAATACAAAGATTTTTTTGTCTGATACTAAGAATCAGAAAAAATGTTTTTGCTAGAGTTGGGGACTCATTAACTTTGTGGATAGTGAAAAAATCCTGTGATTAAAGATAAATTAAAAATTTTATATGAAATTTTTAGTTGAAAGACAGAGACTTAATTCAGGTGTCATGCATCCAGGTTAAAGAGGGCAGTTGATTTCTCTATAAAAGGGAATGAAAATTGCAAATCAATGATTCAGCACAAATAATCAGCATAGAACTGAAGGAATTTGGACCACAGGACAGACCAAATGATAATGTAGAGGAAAAATTTTAAGAAACGGGAATACTTATTTCCCTATGCTGAAAGTACAGCAGGAAGATCTAAAGAAATTCAATACGTGCAGAGATGGAGGATGCAGAAATTTCCAGTGAAAGGGAAGATATTTGTAGCATGTTTGCAATCTCTCTCATGACTCTCAAGGTAGGTAAAGGACTCTCTCATAACTCTCAAGGAGAGTAAGCTGCCATTCATTCAACTGTTCTTATTCCAACTGGGTGCCTGTAGTCTGTCAGCAAGAAAGACAGGAAAAAAGAGATGTTATCCCTTTGTGAAGCAATTAACATACAACAGTACCACATACTGCTGAGTAGTAAGACAATACTTAATTGTCATAGAGGGCCAGAATAATCTCAGTGCAAGGGGAAAAAGATGATCAATAATAATTCAAGTTTGTAATGTGGTGCCTTGAAAGACAATTCAGGTGTGAATGATACAATGGCACAGCTTTTAGGAGGAGCAATGCTTATAGTGCAAAAGGAATTAATTTCTCCACTCTCTGTAATGCCTGATCACATAATCATAATTACAATCACAAGGTACATGCGCTCCAGACATGCAGATGTAAGCCATTGGAATGAAGATGGAACTGTGCATGCAAATGACTGCAACACTTGATTCTGAGAGTCCAGTGGGGCTGTGACAGATACAGACGAGGAAAGCCATGACTGCTTATAGGTCCATGATGTAAGTAGTTTTCAGTCAAGCATCTCTTCTTAGGAGAAAGACATCTATATGAACAAGGAGCCACAAGTTAAGAACCAAAAAGAATAAACAACAGTAGTCACATTTTGACTAGTTTTTCCTTGAAATAACAATGACAAGTGTCATTGGAACTTATATTGTTTTACAAGAAATCAAATGAACTGCAAGTAAAGGTCAATGATTCCCTTTAATTGTGTTGCAAAATTAGGATGTGGTATTTTCACCACATGAAGGACCATGCTGGACTAAGATGTGCAATGACTGTTCAAAAATTTATGTCATGTTCAACCATACATATGAAAAATTTAAAGTGTTCAACAGCAGAAGAAGACTGTAATATCCTCAGATTTCATAAGATCTTGGAAAACCCTTTTCCCTTGAAAAATATCAGAGTTGTAGTAGTGGTCCAAAACCAGAATATTGAAGATCTATGACTTGATTAGGAAGGCAGTAGATGACACACAGATTAAAACCTTGGCTCCTGGGCACCAGGACATATTTGTAGCAAACACATCAACAAAAACCTTTTTGTAAAAAACCATGTAAAACCAATAAAGAACTCAGGAGCTGACACATAGATTGCAGTAGTGAATATTTTGAGGAAATATATGAAATGGGCTACTATCTACATAGATAGAAAATTATTTGAAACTTTAAATCTCATAGTCTCTCGTAATAGTAAGTTCAGTTTCTCTAGTGTGAAGTTCTGCTGTGCTAAAAACTAGCAGATTGTGCAAAAACCATGAACCACTATTTCAAGCACTTTTTCTATTGACTGTAACCTGATACAAGAAAGGACAGGTCTGCTTGAAATTTATTAATTTTGGTATTTTTGAACATGTAATACTGCTCTGAGAAAAGAATTTTTGGTTTAGGAGAACTTCATATCTACCTAATACTGGCATTGAAAGGAGAGCAATTAGGCCTGGAATCCACAGTAGGGACTGGTATGAACACTATCAGCCATAGTTTTTCCAGGCAAACGGAAAACTATGAGAGAAACATGCAAAACCTTTCCACCTCTTTATGTCATGATAGAGCAATAAGACCCAAAGAAGCTATAAAGCTTTGTTAATTATGTAAGTTAAACAGATAGCGAAAACTTGTAGTTGGAAAGTCTTCAGGTATCTTGTTTCAAATGGTGGGGTAATTATATCAGAAAAGGAGTAAATTATTCATATTTAAAGCATTTTTTTCAAGCATCTTTATTTGTCCTTGAAAAGAGTCCTTGAAAAGAGATAGACATAAATGACTTGGAGTTTCATTGCCAATATTTAATGCTGACATATTTTGAAGATACAGGTTTTCTAAGAAAACAGATAAAATTTTTAGTATACATATGTGTGTGTTTCTATAAGTATAGTGATGAGGCAAACTTAAAGAAATAAAGTTTCAGAAATTGTGCTGGAGGAATGAATATTTTCACAGCAATAGAGAACATTTCATAAGACCTCAGAAATAAATATCAGTGGGCCAAGATTAACATATAGCCTGCTCTGAATTCTAGCTGCTGTTTTAACTAGGAAAAGATCTTAGTTCTATTAGTGAAGGAGAAAGGGCAGGCAAGGTACAGATATTTCTGGACTGGACCATCTTTCTAATGAGAATCTAAAACTTTCATGACTCCTTGACTAATAAGCACACCCAAGTTGTATATTAATAACCTTTATTGCTCAGAAGAAAAATCTGATTCTTCATGGAAGACTGGCCATTTTGAAAATGCACGACAGACTTTTGTAACTATACTCCAGTTGACTTTCATTTCAATGAGTAATATAAATGACATTGAAAAGTAAAACTTGCTGCTTAACAAGATAAAACAAGCATATCACATTTCAATACTGCACTTAGAATAGTTCCATTTCAAATTCATTCAGTTAATTTGGAAAACTTACGGATTTGAATGTGTTTACAAACAGTGGCAAGATTTCCTCAAAAAATGTTTTTGTTATTCAAAATAATTGAGCAGTTTCGCATATTTGGCAGCACAGAAACCAATTTCAGAAGAATGTTTTCACAGTAATTGTGAATTGTGATAAGGAAAATAATTGCCATAGAAAGGAGTTAGGTTAGAATTAAACCTTGAAAATAAGCAATTTGAGCTGCTGAGCCATTTTGTGAGGTCAGAGAAGTGACTGCAATATTTGTGTGGAGGAAATGCTCCAATCTTGCTGATACTGTTGTACACTGGGGATTCCAAATCGTAACCTCAGACTTCAAAGTGATGAATGCCACCACCATTGCTCCATAACACTGCATGTTATGCTGCTTACACATCCATAAAGAGGTGGTGTTAGATTTCAAAAAGTACTACTCTGCTCAGAGCTGGAATGAAAGTAATAAAATACCCTCTTGGGAGGAAGAAGCAATTGGAAAGATACAGGCATACTGAGTACTTTTAGGACTAAAGCTCAGGAGCCAGCAAAAAGGAACAGAATGGCATGGATAATATCTATGCTAAAAGAGTTTCCAAAAGTATTATACTTATTCATTCTTGTGCATTCCAAGGAACTATCTTTTTTGTATGCACAAATCTTAATTTACTTGCATTGATGGCATGATTTGTGTTTGGTGTTTTCCCTACCTCATTAATTACCTCATTTACTTAAAGGTGACTTAGATGAACAGCAATTGAATATGAATGTAATTTATTGACAAGATTCATTTCCATCCCTTCCTTTCAAGAGGATTATGTGATAATTTGACATCATGAGCAAAGTACTCTCAGAGTCTGTGAAAATGTTGTTTTGTGAAGCATCTGCTTTGAATTGGATCCACTTATCTTCTTGTAGTTTGAATAGGACTACTGGATTTTGGTTCTTTCCTAAAATTAGTACTCTCTCTCCAGTAATATCATTGATTTGAAACAGAGGACCTTTTAATTTTTCATAGATCTGTATCATCTTCTCTAATCTATGCAACACCTCTTCTAGGTGATTTCTTTTCCCATTCAAATCCTAATTTCCCAGGCAGCTGCCTTTTATCAAGTGCCCAGTGTTTCTTACAGGAACATTCCTTTATCTTTGCTTTATATCCAGTGTTGTACACTTACACATTTAGTTTCACTTCTTTGGTCTTCAGGTCACAGTAATTTTACTAAGCGATTTCTTCTCTATCTCTGAGCCTTTCAGTTGAACTGAAATAAAAAACAAAAGCTAAAGAAAACCTCCCAACTCAAACCAAATATTTTTTCTGTGCCTTTTTTTAAAAAAATCCTATTTTTTTTCACTTTTGTTAATTTATCTCCTGTTTATTGGATATGTATTTCATTAACATCAAACCAGTCTCTAAAACGCTTTTAGTTTTCCTTTTGCCTTTCAATACTTTTCAATTAATTAACAAAATAATTTTCATTTCTATGTAAGATTTACATTATTCATCTCTAATTTCATAGACTGATAGAATTGTTTGGGTTGAAAGGGACCTTAAAGAATATCCATGGACAGGGAAATCTCCCACTAGACCAGTTGCTCAATATCCCATAGAACCTGGCATTGAACACTGACAGAGATGGAGAATCCACAACTTTTCTGGGCAAGCTGTTCCAGCACCTCACCACCCTCACAAATAAAGAATTTCTTCCTAACATCTAATTTAAATTTCCCCACTTTCAATTTGTACCCATTACTCCTTGTCTAGCACTAGAATTCCTGATGAAGAGTCCCTCTCTGGCTTACCTGTAAATGCCCTTCAGATACTGGAATGTTGCTGTGAGGTCTCCATGCAACCTTCTCTTCTCCAGATTGAACAGCCCCAACTTTCTCAGCCCGTGTTTATATGGAAGAAGCTCCAGTCCTTTTATCGACTTTGTGGTTCTCCTCTGAAGTTGCTCCAACAATTTTGTGTCCTTCTTATGTTGGGGACACGAGAACTATACCCAGTACTCCAGGTGGGGTCTCACAAGAGCAGAGTAGAGGGGGAGAATCACACAACCTTCTCTTCTCCAGAAAAGATATTTAGAGAAATTTAATTTTTATATATACTTTCTATTCACTCGCATTCGGTCTTGCATTGTCTATTGGATACCTGTTTCCATGGGATATTTGCTTGTTTTATTTTCAAGACTCCATCAAGAAAGGAAAGCAAAATTGAATGATTAAAATGCAAAAAATGTTTGCCTCAAGTAGCAAAATTTAGAGTTTCATTGACACCATTGACACCTCCTTAAAGCAATGAAGAGAATCAGTGTTACCACTGAGTAACAACTGGAGGGGACACTGGTCTTGTGTCTCAATATTATCACTTACCTACCTGTGTCCTTTTGGCCATCATTTATACATAACCTGTGGGTTTTTCTCGTTTTGGAGAGTGAAGGGACAGTATAGCTGAGCTTCATCACCCACTTCATTACCGGAACGATGCATTACTGGAATTTACTCTCTGTTTCTCAGCCTGAAGTAGGCTTATGATCTCTGCCTGAGACAGGGGACCTGCCCAGTCTCACTTACCTGGGCTGCCCATTGAAGGTACTAGCAGGGGTTGAGCTCTCTCCTCACTGTTGAGTTGGTGCAAGCTGGATTCGGATTCCCAGCTTTGGTTCCTTCTTGATTTGATACCTTTGAACTTTTCAGTCATGTATTTGCTAGGCATCTAAATTGCCTTCACTAAATAAGCTTGCTCCCACCACTTCCAATGAAGCTGTCATATCACATAATCCAGTCATTTCCATATCATTTAATTACATTCCAATTAATGTCCACACATTCAAACAAAATTTTTCCTTTCTCTGTTCTTATTATTCCAAAATCATGTCACACTTCTTATGCTGCATTTCTACTTGTTGCTCTATGCACCCTTTTCCTACTCTTTTAAATTATTTTCATCTGGGTGGCCTTTTTTCTTCTTCTTCTTGCCATGAAGGATATTGTAAAATTAAGAGCAATATGAGGAAATATAGGATTCAGTATCATTGTCTCCTGTTCTTATTTTCAGCTTTGATTTACCCTACCAAGGCATCTTAGTCTTAAAGTCCGATGAGCCCTGGACTGCCATCTAGAAGATGACACCACATTCTGACACCAGCATTCTAAATTTTGTCCTACTTATTAAATTTGATCATTCATTCCCTGTAATTCTGAAAACTAGTTCCCAGCCAAGCTAAGGGATAAAATTCTTTCTTTCTTTCATCTAATCAGTTTGAGTAGATGCTTTGCTGAGTTACCTCCAACCCCAGAAAGAAATGGAGAAATGAATGTGTGGGATGCAAATGTTACATTGTCTGATTATGTGTGTATCTGGAGTACCGGCAAGAAAGCATATTGAAAATAGTACACCTAGGGATGGCTGTCAGTGCAAGATAATTTTACTAAGACCCAAATCTATAAATTAGCCAGTCAAACCTGCCATTCTTATTTATCTTCTCTCTTAACTTCATTTTTACTGAGTTCAATAGCTTCCCTTTTTTTTTTCAGATGATGTTTAACCCAGATGAGTTACCTACTGCACGTAAACAGCACTTTCCTTTTTTCCCCCCATGAAATTGATTTTATAATTAAGTATGATAATTGAGCACATCTCTGTGTGCTTTCACTACAGTTCTCTGTATCAATGTTAGGACCAAAATGAAAATCTAGTTTTTATACTGTTAATATTTCTAATGAAGTATTCATTAATATTCCAAAGTCATTATCCAATACTTTAACCAGTTTGACATTAATTAGATTTATAACCACATAAAGCCTGTGGCATCCTGTACCTTTCATAGTCAATTTTCATCTCAGATCGCACAGCAACTGGGAAACAAGAAGGCACTACACAGTCTGTAGTATCGCTGATATGAAAGGTAGCATACTGAATTCTAACACACTGAAATAATGTTTTAATTATGATAAAACATTAATAACTTCCTCTTCTTAGATTTGTTAGTGTTAATACAGAAATTTCATTTCTGTCCTTGACAAATGATAATGGATTTTCTCCATAGACCTATTAGCATTTAACAACAATTTAAGTGAAAAAGATATGTAATGATCCTGATGGAATGAAACTACTTGTCACAGGCAATTCACGGGACAAAATGGTATATGCCAGTCTGAAAATGTTAAAGAAAATTCCCAGCTCCCCTCTTTCTCACCCAAACATATTATAATCCCAATCAAATGCTTATTTTGCTAGTGATTGGCATAATTTCACAAATTTATATCATACACAAAGATTGCATAAACAGCAGAGGAGGACTCATTTTTTTTTTCAAGAAGTCCAGCTGTTTTCCACCGAGTAGGCAGATTATTAGACAGGGTAATAAATCCCAGTCTGTTCTTTTTTTCTTTTTTTCTTCCTCGAGGTAATGAATCATGTAGCATTTTTATTTACCAATTAGTGATGACAAAACACAAGTGCAAAGAACATGCACCTTAAACTAGAAGAGTTCTGGTGTAACATTGTTGTGGGTATTATGTATGAAGGCTTATTCCTTGCTAATATACCTGTAAGGATATAAATGTTTAATAAAATTGAAGGTCCTTTTTAAGACAAGTGAGGTGCTGTGTCTGCTAATTATTCTGGGCTGGTCATATGTGTGTCTTTCTGACAGGAGTAAAAGTCAGGTCACTGACTTTTCAGAAGAGCTCTGAAATTCCACCCGTCTCTTATTTGCATTGGATGTCTGCTAGACATTTATAGGATTTAATCAATAAACTTGCAACTCCTTCTTGTTCACATCACAGGTCATAATGACTTTTACTATAGCTAAAAGGTCACTTGATTTCTCTTCATATTTTGGAGAGAAAAACATAGAATTATGAGGGAATGTATTTCCGGAGCTGAGAAAATAAGAAATCTCTAAATTATAAATAACAAATAAACTTTCCTAGTGGTCTTTAGGTGATACCTTTCATGTATTATTCTAAATCTATTTTAATTATGTTTTCAACAATCTCATAGTCTTGCATAGAAGATGAAATGCTGGTGAAAATCACAACTATTTAATACGTGCATATTGAGACACTATTAAATTAACTAATTGGCCACTGAGCACCAAAATCTGACTTTTAGTCTTGCATAACCAATGTTTGCATTGCCTTCAATGTTCTTTTCATTTTTGCTGGCCTATTCTTAATTCAGTAAGGATTTGTATGAGTAGCTCCCAAGAAGGTTATTAGGAATTACAAGAATGATTCTCATGCAAGAGGATGAATACATATCCTTAAAAGTCATTATCCTCCAAAATAAACAAGCTGAAACAGTCTGTTAAAAGCAAGTGTAATAGTGACAGGTTGGGTCTGAATGATAGGAGTAAAATTTTATGAATACTAAGAAGAATGTTTTAAAGTACCACTCTGTGTTACTCATAGCCAGATGTTTAAGTAGCTATCCTAAACTGTCTGTTCAGCAGAAAATAGTTCATTTCTGCTAAACTAAATATTTAAATCAGGTATAATTCAGGTCAAATTATTTTTGGCCTGGTGAAAATATAGCACAGTAATTTCCTGATAAGTTGGTTTTTTACAAACCCTATGTGATCTTTCTGTAACATATAATAACTGGTACAAATACAATGTGGTGTGGATAAATGGCATCATTAGACCATCAGGCCTTCCTATGTTCAAATGTCATGTTTAGATTTTATTACTAAACAAATTAAAAAAAAATCTTATAAAAAACCCCAAATACCTGCACTATCTATTTGAATGATGACTATTATATTGTAAAGATTATGGGGTATTAATTTTCAACTAGGAACTAATATTCATGTGCTGATAAGAGGCATATTTCATTAAGAAGTCATTATAAATGCTCTAACATGCCCAGCACAATAATTCTTTTTGTTTATTTATTTTGTTTAAGACAGAAGAATTAGAAGTCGGAAAGTAAACTGAATTCCAATATTTACTTGCTAATAGAAAAGTTCTGATTTTCCATTACAGATAAACAGAGATGACATTTGAAGGACAATGAATGTTCAGATGGCAACCAATTAAGTGCAAAGAATGCTACTTTGCTTAAGGATACTCCTTTTAGTGAGAAAAAAAAAGAAAGTTCAAATCTCTTGTTGGGGGGGGATAACAGCACAGATAGACATTCAGCAATGGTAAACATCCTGTTGTGGTCATTACAGTAGTATAAACTGTGATGACATAAAAAGGCATAAAATGTGTAGCTTTAGGCTACTGAGTCAATATGGCTGATTAAATTTCCTCTTTTTGTTTCTCCAGCATTTATGGCACCTTGACAGTCATCTTAAATTCCCGAGAAATATCAGACACTGATCAAAGTATCTGTGGTGTCATTTGCTTTTCCATATATGTATGCATGTATGTATGTATGCATGTATGTATATTCCTTCTATTTGGAACAAGGATGTGTGAAAGTACAGAGGTCAAATGTTCTTTCTTTGGGAATTTATGTTTTCCTACAAGCTGGGCTGTAAAATGGGCGTTATTACAACTGTTTGATTAACTGCTGCATTAAAACTATTCAGTCTGGAAAGGAAAAAGCAGAAACAAAATCTTAATCTTTCGAATTTAGAAGGAAACGAGAATCTTTCTCAGAAGGGCTGGGCAAGATGTGCAGCTGTTAAAGAAATAGGGAAATAATTCTCTGTCATCCAAAACTTATTTCTGTACTCTGGAAGATGTTTCATGTGAACAAATGAGTGTGGACAGAGACTGATAGTCATTTATCTGTGGGATTTGGTGTAAGGAGTAAATAACCTGATGAATGAACAATTTAAACATATACTGTATTTATCTTTCAATTTACTGTACAGAATGTTGCCATTTCTTAACTGCACCTACTTGACTGCTTGTTGAATAAAGTCATGCTGTCCATACATAAGCAATTGAAATACTTGCCTCCTGTGTGGCTGCTTCTCAAACAATAAATGAGCTACGGTTGCATCTGTGAAGAAAGATACCCTTATGTCAGGAAATGTTCAAAGAAACATAACAGCCTCCAGAATTGGAAAGGATGTGTATGAATTTTTGCAATAGGATTAGATTTATGGTGAGATGTCGTTAATTTTAAAGCTGTGGGTTTATCTGTTTTTCTGAATTTAATAACTATTTTTCAGTCATAGTTTCTCTATCCCAGTGTTAGCAACAGTGCAAATTGAGCTTCAAGCATTTTAATATATTGTCACACAGCTGGAGTGAGCGGCATTTAGATCAGAAAGACCATTAACAATGGGATGAATATAGTGCTGAGGAAGAGTGCTACTTGTCCCATCACTGATGCTATGTCAGTGACTAATACTTTGAGACAAATTCAATTATCAATTCTAAACCAAACTCCACTAAAAGGACATATGGAAAATTAGAGTCAAAAACCTGTAAAAAACCCTAAGACCTTCTTTGTAACTAAAAAGGTAAGTGACTACTCTTCAGCAGAGTTAATAATATAATATTTTTCGTGATTTACTACTGCAAGAGCAGCAGCTGAGGTTAAGTATATTTATACTGTGTGGTACTAGAAGAATAGGACTTTTTCACCTCTTCTGAAGAAGCCCGTTAATTTTAACATTGTGCTAAATTTCAAATTTGAGTTGCCATTGTTAATCAGATCTAAAATGGATTTAATAGAATTTTAATTCTAGTAAGGAGAAGAATCATTTCAATGTTCATCAATTTATTTACTTACTTCTTAATGTTTGCCTGCATAAAAAAACCAAAACCAACTTTATGAGAATAGAAGAAAGAAGATATCTTTCTAACCTTTAGTGCTTAAACACATAAAACAAGTTCGGGGTTTTAAAATAAATTTTAGAATTTACTCAATTTTAGTAAGTTTTAGATATGATGCTATTATGGTTAACACCGAGAATATTAATAAATCTAGATTAGCTTGTCTGTAGCTAGGTATGGAAAGGGGCCAAGCAGAAAAGGACCTGGGAGTGCTAGTTGACAGCTGGCTGAGCATGAGCCAGTGTGTGCCCATGTGGCCAATGGCATCCTGGCTTGGGTCAGGGACATTGTGGCCAGCAGAACTGGGGAAGTGATTTTTCCCCTGTACTCAGCACTGGTGAGGCCACAGCTCAAATCCTGCGTTCAGTTTTGGGCCGCTCAATTCAGGGATGGCACTGCGGTGCTGGAGCAAGCCCAGAGAAAGGCAATGAAGCTGGTGAAGGGTCCAGAGGGTAAGTCCAATGAGGAGCAGCTGAGGGAGCTGGGCTTGTTTTGCCTGGAGAAAAGGAGGCTCAAGGGGAACCTTATCACTCTACAACTGCCTGAAAGGAGGCTGTGGCCACGTGGGGGTTGGTCTCTTCTCCCAGGCAACCAGTGACAGGATGAGAGGACACAGCCTTAAACTGCACCAGGGGAGGTTCAGGCTGGACTTTAGGAAGAATTTCTTCACAGAAAGGGTGATTAGATATTGGAATGGGATGCCCGGGGAGGTGGTGGAGCCACCATCCCTGGGGGTGTTCAAGAAAAGACTGGATGTAACACTTGGTGCCACGGTCTAGTTGGCTCACTGGTGTTTGGTCAAAGGTTGTCCTCAATGATCTCAGAGGTCTTTTCCAACCTCATTAATTCTGTTATCCTGTGATTTAGAATGTTTGAGAAAGCTTAGAAAAGATAGTCAGATGCTTCAGAAATTTTGATGGAAAATGAGATTTCTTCCTGAACTGTGTAAATGGAGGTAGATGTTTTGCTAAGAACACTAATGTAAAACATTACTAGCTCCACTGAGCTGCTTGGTATGAATATGAGCAATACTTCCATAATGCTAATCAAAGAAGAAAGAAAAGGAAATTACCTTGGTACTTTGGATATATAGACACAACTTTACACTGAGAAGGTTTTAAATCTGTGGATTGGGTATCCATCTACTCTTTCAATGAAATAATTATTACCATTTTCAACTCTACCATTTCTCTACTGATTCCTGCTCAGTTATTGACCTCCTTTCTGGGTCAATCATATAAACATCGTGTTTAACACTAGGAGCTATACACATTGTTGTCTGTGACATGTCTAAAGTGAACACTGTGCCAGAAAATAAGTATTTCTGAGCCTGCACAGTTTATTATGACATTGTGATACATTTTCATTCATATCTCCCAGCAGGGATCAGTTGGAAGATCAGGGAAGGCAGTGGCATTAGCATCAGCCGGGACTGCATGTGAATCACACTTACAGAGGTGTTTGGAATAGTGGGTGTTGTGTTGCTTAGTTTGATAGTAGTTTGCGAGCTCTATCCTGAGGAAATGCTTAAAATCCAGTATTGTTTTTCAAGCATAGCCTTCTAGCAACAACTTGAAAAAGAATAACTAAATTTAGACTTCTCTATTATATTGAGCTCTGCAGTATTTAATTTATCCTTATCACAGTCTGGTGCAGGGAGAAAACACTTCTATTATATTGATAGGAAAGCACAACACTGCCAATTTCCTGTGAGCTGATGGTTAGAAAAGAGCAATTGTGTCTTGTTTACAGTGGTCAAACGTTTTGGAGTTTGGAGGTCTCTGAAGTCAAGGGGACCTACAAGGCTTTAACCTGGAGAAAATTATTGTCTCTGGGACACCCAATACAAAGCTTGTCTTCATCTAAGGTGGAGCCAAGCTCTGAAATTTGAATCCAGATTTCAGCCATTTGCTCTCAATTGCAAGGGGGAAAAAACAGAAACCAAATGAGTGAAAAGAAAACGTAGATTAATTTTGTTTGTCTCATTCAGATACAAGAAAAATATCCAGGGAAACTGCCATCAAAAGCAATATCTTGAAGAACTATTCAACAGAACAGCATACTTCAATGAAACATATTTTGTTGAAAACTTTTTAAAAGCTCCAATTAATTTATTTCCAGAGTTTTTCTTGGTGATTTTATGTGACATTTCATGATAAATTCTATGCAGCAAAAGTACTCTTACCTTTTTCACTTCTGAATATATTAAAAGACATTTATATAGGGGGAAAAAAGCAGTTTAGAAAACAATTAATTTTTAATTAAAAAAAAATTAAACATATTAAAAAAAAGGCTTAGAATATATACATGTGATCAGATACATATGCCACATATATGCTATGAATGAAAATTGACTTCAGTCCTAGATTAATGCGGATCCATTTATCATTTACCATGAGATTGACATACATATGCTTCTTAGATTAAGGTAAGGACAATATCCTGCTGCATGTCCAAAGCTAGACTAAGAGAAATAACATCAAGGAAATAAGCAGGAAATATTAGTACCAAGTTTTTTTGGGAGTATTAGGATGCTGAACTGTAGACCAGTATACCCTAGGCTAGCAAAGTTTGACTTTTCCAAACTAAGCTTGGGATACAAGTACAAACTGAATTAGAATGTAAATTTCTAAGTAGCAAGTGGGAAGAAAGGCACTGAATATAACTGATGAGAGACAATGTAGACAGATATTGCAATGAGCAATCTGCTCACTTCAATATAAAGATGCAAATAAGGGGGCTAAAGGGAATGCAAGAATGCTTTTTAGGGAAAAGTAAAGAGGAGAGCTTATTGTTTTGTGATTTTATGCTGTGGGATATTTATTGTGAAAACAATACATTCTTAGTCTATTCAGAACCTGTCTCCTTGTAATTTTGATCATTGTGTTGTTCATAAGATACTGGAGGGGAGAAAAAATGTTAACATTTGTGAAAAGAGAGTCCAATGCATGTCCTCATTGACTTAGTGTAAAGCTGTGCAATTTCAGATTTAAGGGAAGTAAAGGCAGTCAGATTTACAGTATACAGGCTTAAGATATATTGGAAGGAGCCTGACACCTGTTAAAGACAAAAATATACAGCTAGTCATTTGCAGTTCATGTCTTGTCCATAGCTGTCAACTTTTGAACAAAGGGAACAATTTTTTTTCTTGTGAGCAAAGGTAGTGTTTTAAAAGAAGTTTTGAACAGTGATGTAGGGACCACTGCTATTACTGTCATTAGTATTGTCATGACACATGTATTTCATGCTGTCCACAGACAGAACTGGAACCTAAATTACACTCTTCTGTGTTTTAATAGTTCAGGCAAGACTGTCTTAAGTCTACTAGGAAAAGAATTGATGAAGTAAAAGGCAGCAACACTAACCTGTTTTATTGAATGTTGTCTTCTAATACTACAAATCCAGAAGACATTCCAAATGAAGCAATGTAACCTTGTAGGAAACTACATTTCCTGCCTATTCATCCAAAATCCTATTGAAATTCAGGCTGAAAACCAATTTGCAGATACCTACTAAATAGGTATGCAGCGTTGATTGACTCTCTAGGATTTGCTTTCACAACACAGCATAATTCTGGTTAATTCTTTGCAAACATTTTTTCATCAGTGCTATATAAACTAAAAGAAATAGAAATGTATTTTGTTAAAATGCATGTATTGAATCTTTCTCAACCAACAATTTATGACATCACAACAGTGAAAATATCTACAAAAGGAAACATGCTGTATAAAAAGGAGTAATTCAAAGGGGGAAAAAACCCCAATCCTGATTTCAAGGCATTGTGTAAACCATACAAAACACTGGATAGGAAAAGTAAACTTCAACTTTGTCCTAGAAGTGAAAGCTCAGCAGTTCTGTCAAGATAGTACATAAGACAGAAAGTAGATCAAGGGAATTTGTCTATTTGCATTTTCATCAGCTCTTTAGAATCTGTTGTTTTTGTTAAAGTTAGTTGCGGTATCTGACTGACAAAATAATGAATTTCTTCTAGTCCTGCTGAAAAAATTTGAGGCCCTTGGGACTTTATGTCAGTGCAAAAAGTGTTGTAAGTGGCTATAGATCTCTTTCTTGATTTCTGTTTCAGTGTTTCCCTTCTTTCAGTTCCAACTTAAATTTAAAATTTCCAGTCTTGGAGTAACAACTACCTTTTGAGTGCTAACAAATAGGAGGAGAGGGGAGGGGAGGGGAAGAGAGAGGAGGGGAGGAGAGGAATACAACTACAGCCAAACTTATATACCTGACAGTAATTAATGAAGATAAGCGGCTTTACCTGCTTTCAAATGAAAAATATTAACGAAGTTCCAGACAAGTGGAAAAAACCTACTAAATCATATAATGAGCACAGTACCTGGACCCACACTCAATGAACTCAAAACCTACCACTGGTCTGTAGACAATATTGGTGCCCACTGTGAATCAAGCCAGTCTTGCCTGTATAGAGATAAGTATACATGGAAATGTTATTTTTGTTCTTCCCATTCAGAAATTTTTTCTTCAGGGAATAAGGAAGAAAATTCTGTATTTCAACAATGTGAAGTAAGCCTCAAGGCCAGAATGTCACCTTCAGCCTTTTTAAACTTTCTGTGAGTACTTGGAAAAAAAAAAGTGTTGCTTGATTTGCAGCCCAGTGTTCTGACACTGCACAGTAGCACTGAGATGAACTGCAGGATGTTCAGTCAGTGTTCAGCACGGGGTTGGAAGTTCAAAAAGGTACTGGTGCTAGGGGATGCAAAGGCAGATGACTGGAATATATTTGTGTATATTTATTTTTATATGTTTATATATACTTCCTTACATGTATATGCATATATAGTGCTTTAAAAATAAACAACCCAGCAACACTTATTGAGATTACTTATTGTAAGGAAGGAAAAAAAAAAATCTGCTTCTAAAATATGGATGACTAGGAAAAATAGTCTCAGATTCTCCTGTATGAGTTTGACTTACACAAATGGTGAATGCAAGGAACTCCCTCTTGGAAACCACAAGGAGATGAATGGCAGTTCTGTAGTGCACAGGTCATGGCACACCAGATTTTGAGACAGCTTCTCAAGAACTTCAAGGTACAGAACTGTACTTTCATAATCTCTGGTGGACAATAACTCTGTATTTCATAGCATATGCTAAGCTGGAAGGAACTTCTCAGGATCATCAAGTCCAACACAGGACACCCCAAGGTGTCCCTGCACAGGACACCCCAAGAATCACACCATGTACCTAAGAGATCTGTCCAAACACTTCTTGAACTCACACAGGCTTAGTGCTGTGACCATTGCCCTGAGGAGCTGTTCCAGTGCCCAACCACCTTCTGGGTGGAAAACTTTTTCCTGATATCCAACCTAATTATCCCCCAACTCACCTTCAGGTCATTTCCTCAGGTCCTATCACCAGTCATGAGAGTGAAGAGATCAGTGCCTGCCCCTGCTCTTCCCCTCACAAGGAAGTTGTAACTGCAATGAGATCTCCCCTCAGTCTCCTCTTCACCAGACTGAACAGACCAAGTGAGCTCAGCAGCTCCTTATGTGGCTTCCCCTCCAGAGCCTTCACCATCCTCATGGCCTTCCTTTGGATGCTCTCTAATAGCTTAATGTCTTTCTAATATTGTGGTGCCCAAAACTGCACACAGGACTCAACAGAACGTTTACTCTACATTCCTTTCAAAAGGGAGAAACTTGTTTTGGTGAAACTCCCTAAAAAGGAGGAGCTTTATCCTTTTATCCTTTCCTGGAAGAAATTGAATAAACTCAGTCTTTCAGACAGCAGATTTTGAGACAGGAAGATCTAATGCAAGGACTTGGAAGTTTGCAGCACAAAGAGAAATTGCTGAGGAAAACACACAGCAGTTAGGAAAATCTCATAAGTGGCAGTAAGGGCTTTCTAAAGCATTTGTTGAAGTTTGTACTAGTAAAGTTCTTCAAAACTTTCTATTCTGTCTTCTCTTATTTCGAATTTTCATTTTTTAGTTTAAATTCTAATGGAGATTGTATTCACTGCTTTATTATGTTATTTGATCTTGGGGATCTCAGGATGAGGAAGACGTTAAAACAGATTCATCCAAAGTGCCAGCTGACTTCTGTTTAGTCAGCCCATACTGTAAGGATTTTCATGAATCCGTGACAGCCAAAAAAAAAGTGTTAAGTGTTCTTATCTCCCCTACCCCATCTTTCTAGCCATATTCTTGTACCAAGTACCATCAGTATCTTTGCCCCTCTCCCTGTTCTTGCTCTAGTTAGTATAGTGGTATGTGTATAAAATAAAGAAGGCCTCAGAAATATTCAGGAACAGCAATTACTTTGGGTACTTGAAATTAAGGAAGCAAAAGTACTTGCAGTAAAACCGTGATGTGCCCCTTTGTGTTTATATCAAAAATAACCTTTCTGCGGTGAAATGATTCATTCTGGTTTGGATGAAAGGTTCTGATATTCCAGGATGGCAAGTGGCTTACAGAACAGCTAACAGAGATACTAAAACATTTCAATCCTGAGGCTATATTTTACTTATACTGAACATTTCTCAAGAAATCTAGAACATAATTTGCATAGGAATATAATATTTTTTAATCCTAAAATTTAAAAATCTGAAAAATCAAATGTGGGTCATTAGGTAAGAAGAAACAACATGAGCCATTTGGTAGTATTATATACAACACTATTTTTTTTCCAGTCATGAGTATTTTAGCTGTTGCTTTAAAATTTAACATTTATGGATTGAAAAAAAATCCTCACTATTGTTCTCTAGGCTAGAATAAGATTACAGATGATCAGGATTAAAAAAACAGAAGGAAACAAAGGTCTTTCAGGAGAGTCTGTTCTCTGACCACTGGGACAAAATGTCAATATTAATGAAATTAAATTGTATTCCTTTGCAAAATTAATGGCACTGGACTTGGAAAAGTTAACACTTTAAAGTGGACATTGAGGGTTCAATGATGACATCTTTTTTCTTAAGTAGCAGTGCAGCAGTCATGCTGTAGGGATTAGGGTAGAGTTGAAAGGAAGAAAGAAAAAATGTTAGAGCTTACAGTTTTCTAATACTTTATGCTATTTATTTGTTTTATGTTTAAGTCTGGCTTCCTGCCACATGAAAAAAAGAAATATGGTAGCTATCAGTGGCTTGAGTGCTATGAGAGTACACACCATCTATTGCAGTGCAGTCAAAGTGACAAAAATGTGGTAGCCTGCCAGAGGGTGAAAGGAAAGGAAGGAGACACTAAGAAGATAGTGAATTAAAGAACATATGAGGGGAGAAAAAATGGTGGAAAGGTTAATGTAGGTTCAGCACTGTGACAGAAATCAAGTCAAGAGGCTAAACAGGGAGTTCACTACCAAAAAATGAAATCCAGTAGCAAGCTAGGCAATAAAATGAAACTCAGTTTTTAGAAACCAAGAGATATTGTGCAACTCAAAACATTTGAGAAGGGATCCACCACTGAAGCTGGATAGCCAGCTAACCAATATTATTTTAGAGGATCAGTCAGCTGTAGTGCAGTCAAACATTAAAAGGAAGATAAGAAGAAATATATGAGACATCAGTGATCATAGAACAGGCCCTACCAGACTGGCAGGTAGTCAGGTAGTCCCATAGGAGAGCAAAATATTGAGGGCAGCAAATAGTTTAGTGACCATTTTTTGTGCCAGTGGATATTCACTTGCATGAGTGTCTTCCAAATTCCCTGTGGCAGCAAAAGTGTGAAGTGGGTGCCCCTGGTTTCAACCAGATATCATTACTAAAATCAGAGATTAGTTTTTCTGAAATGCAGGGAAAGATGCTTAAATGACTCATAAAAACTAGAAATGAGAATTGTGGGAATTATTCCCCAAAATCCATTTTGTATTTCACAGCTGTAGCTGCCACTGTGTGTACATTCATGCATGAACATGTGTGTGTGTGTGCATGTCCCTGGTTTTGGTTTGTGTGGTTAGCTATTTTTTACAAGAGCTGCTCTGATGCCAGATCCTTTGCTTCTGGAAAAGCTTATGCTTGTCTGAGTCCTCTGCTCTTTCATAAGTGCAGTCGTCCGTAACATTTTTCAGACCTTTCAATGACCTTGAAATCAGATCAATACAGGCTGAATTAATGCATTTAGGTTTTTGCATCACACTAAAAAGTGTGAAAACCCCTGCTGTTTCCATATGCTGCCCCTTTGGAATTCGGAATTTTTATATGCAATGATTATGTTCAGAAAGGTTGTGGGTTCTAATTTTTTCCTATGTACCATATTTCTTATTTTCCTGGCTGTGCGTGAGAAATTGCCCTTTATGTTTGAAAATGATTTTCTGATATTTTATTTCCACTTTTTTTGCTACCTTATTTTATTTTCTTCCAAGCTCAGTATTAGGACTTTTGCATGATTTCAGAGCAGTGACAGAATTTCTGGCTTTCTGAAATAGACTAGTTTGTTGAAGATCATTGCAATAGTTTTGAATTTCAATCTCATCAACTACAGAAAAACTAAATACAAGATATTCTGTTAATCTTATTCCCGCACTTTGTCTTTAACAGAAGCAAACTCACCAGGAATACACAAAGGCATCTGTTATGATGACATTTGTTTGTCAAATGACAGCTACATCCATCATGTTCATCAAATGGTTTCTCCTCACTGTGTCTTTGAAGCTTTTTGTGAATAATTACAACTTTAGGCCACATCTGCTTTCTTGTCCAATTCTACAGTTTGCACAATTAAATTAAGTAAACATAAAAGACAATTGCTTAAAAGAAAAAGAAGCATTATTTTGAGAAAAAAGTTGGAAGAAACAGCAGCTCTATCTTTCATCAAAACTGTCAGTTTGATGCACAAAGAGAAAGCAAATGCTTCAATGATGCAATAATGACCTTAAATATTATTTCTTTGATCTGTGAGTACTGCCTTTCTGAAACACTGTCCTTTGGTTCCACGCTATAGAGAAAAAGAAAAGAAGATAAATAATGTCTGAATACTTAACTAATGTATGTTCAAAATTGATAAGGCAAATAAATACACATTTTTTTAACTCTTTTCTTTGCTGTGCACATTTTAGGTCTCTTGAGAAAAAGGGAAGCTTTTTCTTTCCTTGCAGAAGATTGATATTCTATAAAAAAATGTAGTTTGGAAGGATAAAGATTTATGTAAAATTTAAACACAGCAATTAATTAAGAATGGGAAAAGAAGTATAGCAAATGGACAGTTGATGAAAGGAATTGGTAAGATCTATCTTTTATATACAAGGCAATAATGTATAAGAGCAATAACTGAGAATAAACTAAGGATATTAAGTACAAACACCAGAAAATCATCATATTCTATGAAATGAACTTTGGGGTTTTTTCCTACTTCTTGTTTTGATTTTTTTTCTAACTAGAATGCTGTGTGCTGAAGAATATTTCATGCAGAGAATGTTTTCTAAATTATGTGAGTTTTGTACGCATTGATGTGCATAATGTGTTAATATTTGCTGTCATGGAAAGAAAAATGGAACTTTTATTTTTTTCTCCATCCATCAGATTGATTGTGACATCACTGTGTTTCATTATATAAGAAGAGATTTCTCAGAGTAAGCGAAAGCATCTGAAACCTATCTTCAGTGGCATAAATATGTCTAACTTTTGTATTCTCTTTTTATGAAAGATGAATTCATTTTAATACAATTTTACTCCTCCTCCTTTGTGTTCTTCATGATTGGCAAACTCTTGTTTGCCAGTTGGAGTTCATTTCTAATTCATTATAGTTTGTCCAATTCAAGGAGGAGCTTTTAATCAGAAATTATATCAAAGATCTTATCACAGGTGCTGTTAACAAGCCTTATGAGTTTGTTACATCCTAGGGGCTGGTCTAAATAGTGCTGGGTTCTGAAAAAACCTTTCTGATGATATGCACTCTGGCCAGACTCCCTGTGAAACAAGTTGGAGTGATTCTGCTGATTTAAGGAGCTAGAGCATTGTTGGAGATTATAAACTGCAATTCGCTGATTTTGCAAAAGTTTTCTGCTTTGGCTGCTTTTATGGAAGCTAATGAGAATGTCTCTGCTAACATGCACATAACTAGGCTAATGGTCCCTGGGTTGGGAAAAATAACCCAATAGAATATGGATCACATCAAACCCAGCAAAAATCTTGGGGAAAAAGTATTGCCAACTGCAATATGTAATGGCTAATAAGCAAAAATACAGGCCAAAACAAGATAATTTATCTGAAACCACAAAGCAATCCTTAAAGAGCTTTAGAAATCAGACATAAAATACATCCTGCCTGAAATTCATGGGCTTTGAAATGACATCAAGAAAAAACAAAAAGTTAAAACCAAAAAGCAAATCCAAGCATGTCTCATTGAATGCACAAATAAAGAACATAGGAATCAAAATCAACAGTGAGATCCATATACAAATTTGAACCCTAGGTTTTCAATAAATTCATTAATTTGGATAATAGAACAGAGGGCAGCATTCTGAGCAGGTGCAGAATGGGAAAATAGCTATGGCATACTTTTAATAAAATCTCTCTCCCTGGAAAGTTATCAAAATGACTTCAAGCCCAATGTCATGTCTAGGAGAAAAAGGTCTAGCTAAACAGAGAGAATAATAGCACTAGTATTCTTGAGTTATTGAGAAATGCCATACCAAATTTGAAGCAATTTTGAGAAGACTGTCAGTTCTGCAGGTCAAAAGACATGTATGTAGTTACCTAACAAACCAGGACACTATATCTATCAAATACTGAAAGAAGAATCTTATCACCATTCTGTGCATTTTATTGTTGTAATTCGAATTAATTTATTGCTACTTTACCAGCAATTGAGCTCACATGAAATATTTAAATTCTTATGTAAAAATGCATTAATAGTTTTGCTGCTGCAAATCTGTCATATCCCATTTTGCCCTAATAAACTACAAGCCCAGCTCACTGCTCTCCATCTGTTTTATGCCCTGTCTCCTTTGAAAACAGTGGGTCAGTATTCACCTTTAAGTGATACCAGATCAAGTTTTGAAGTCCATGGACAGTCTTAAATGATGATAATTTAAATGTAAGCTTTTATAGACAAACATGTTTTTGTTTTCAAATAACATTAATCTCATTCTGATTTGTGTCTAAATAATCCAAAAAGACAAACTATCAAACCTATACAATCTTCATAATTGCTACATATTTCAGAATGTTTTTTATTTACTCCAGACTAATCCTTTGACATATGAAAACTCAAAGGAACATGAATCTTTGAGTAGTATGAAACTTCAAGTATTTGCCATTAGGCAAGAAAACTGAAGAAAAAGCATAGTTTCTACAAAGCAATAACCCTTTTTTTTTTTTNAAACATTCAGCAAAGAAAAGAAAAACCTCCATAGACCTAGCAACATTTGGGATTATTTCCCTGATGAAAGCATTATTATCCCCAAAATTCACTTTTGCTTCTCTCCTACCAATCTGTCTCTTTACATCCTAATTTTATTTAGCAAACAATATAGTTCACTATAATTGCAACTTCATCAACAACAGCATGGTTTTTTTTCATTAAATCTCAAAGCAAATATTCATTAAATGCTAGCCTGTTATTTCTTTCACAGATATTTGTAAAAACCTATGATTTTGCTGTCTAATATAATGGCAGGGTATTTTTCTTTTCCTTCATGTGGGAAAGGATTTTTTTAGGTTTATAGGTTTTTGTTTTATTTAGGTTGAATTTGAACCCCCTGAGGTTTGTATTTCTTTTGAAATAATGATACACTTTCACACAAACCGCAGTATTAGCTGACAGACACAAAAACCATGCCTCTACCACAGACTCAGCCTCAATCAGTAATTCTGTGACTGATCACTGTATTCTTTGAGTTTGAAAATCAACCCAAGATTTACACTGAAGATTTCATAAGCTTCTGTTCAAAGACCTCAACAGAAAATACATGGAATGTTTCAGGATCCCAGGAAGAAAAAGCTAACAGAATGTCTTGGCAAAAACTTGACTGTGAAAAACTGGCTAACATTAGAAGCAATAGTTCTTTTCAGGTGCTCACTTTTATTCTAATCTTGTTCAGCTTCAGAAGACAGCAAATCTTTCTGGATTTCTAACAAGAAAAACTATTGTGCATCTCTCAGCTATTGCAGTGAATTATTTATCAGATTTCCCAGTTAGATTTAATTGCCTTTCATTCTTTACCAAAGTACTGTGACGACAAATTCAGTCAAATATTTTCCCTTTTGTAAGGGTAAACAGAGATACTACTTTTCTTCTTAGTAATAAGAATCTAATTTAGAAAAGCTTTTAAAGAAAATCTTAATTGAGATCCCAGTGAGGATAAAGAGCAATAAGATACACAAAAGCTGAAAATGGATTTCAGGTACTTTAAAACTGGAGATTTAAAACTCCCTATCAGTAGCTCCCAAACTTTGGAGATGTACAAATATCTTTAATGTCGTAAGTTTTACCTTACAGTAAACTTCATATTTTATCTTTTCCTGTTGTGAAGAAAGACATTCTACCGCAGGCTGAGCTGTCACATCAGCCTGAGCCATATTCAGGAACCTAGCTCTGAAAATTAATTTTTTATGTCAATAGGAGTTAGAAAGAAGGGCTTCCCTGTGTTCAAGACACTGGTACATTAGGATTTCTTTCAACAGGTAACAGCCTACTGGTGCTTTTGTTTTTTCTTTCTTAAGCACCTATTATACATGCGCACAGACACATGTACATAAATACATACATACATGTGTATGTTGTATGTATACATAATATACATCATATAAATAGATGAGATGCCAAACTAACATTCTGGATTTAAAAAGCAGGAAATTATTTAAGTACTCCACCTCTTGACATAATATGTGCTGCTACTCTAGGACCTTCTCAGTTGATTTCCAGAGATTAAGTGTCTCTACAACTACCTCTGTAAATTTGAGAGTGAGTATATATTTCCTTACTCTTTTTATAACTGCACTGTTGTATTTTCAGAGCCCTCAATTTCAGAAGAAATTCTTACCGTGTTTCTATACGTGCTTATATCTGAGTTCCAGGGATCCACTCGCAAGCAATAATCACATGCATGAGCCATTCCAAATATAGGTCTGTATTGCTTCATATTACTATAGATCAATATTACAAAATTATCTTTTCTACAAATATAAAAAATAACGCTCCTGATAACTTGTGGAAAAACTAGGGAATTAATATCAAATGTATGTACATTTTATATAGCAATTGTCTTGCAAAAACTTAGCACTATTGGCATTAGTCAAGAGAAAGGACATTCCTGAAGGAAGGAAAAAACCAAAGATAACTGGAGTGGAAGATGAGGTTTAATGAGTGCTTTATTTCAGCTGCTGCAAACTTGCAGGCAATTACAAATATTTACACCTTCTAGTTTGGGGAATGGTGTATTAAACTAAAACCACTGAGAACAGGTCTGGGTCCCAGTTCTAGCTGCTTTGCATAGCTTAAAACAGCTAGGAGAAAGTTGCCCTAAAAACTCATTCTAAGTTATATCAGAAGTGTATACAATTATCCTGTACAGACCTTTAATTCAACAGGCAGTGGCAGCCCTAATGCTTTTCAGCTAATAGAAATTAGGAATTTTTACAGTAGATGTGTTGTTTGTATATGTGTTTGCATGTATGCAGCAAGGAGAATATTTAAAGAAAAACTATTGCACACAACAATAATTTAAATCATTAAAGACAATGCCAGCAAGGTAAGAATATTAAGTTTTAATACATTGGAAATCAGAAAATTAGATCACCATTACCTTTCTGCTTTCTCCCACACACTTTTTTTTGGCTTAGCCTGAATTGTCATGTTCATCCCTGACACCTTGGCCATAGCCAGAAAATTCCTGAGTGATGGCTACTGTGCAGGCACACAAATGCAAGAACTTTGCAGTACATTTACTAACCCTGATTTTTAAGTCTGAAAAACCCAGTTGTTTGTGGTTGTCATAAGGAGAGCTGTAGCATAAACTTATATAATAGGCTGACACCACTCATCCCATGTACAAAATCACAGGACAGCTGGGATGCTGGAATCCTCTAACTTTCCACTCCATGCTGTTTTCATCGTCATGCCGAGTTATCTCATGCCCTCCTCTCTAACTTTGGGTGTAACCAGAACACACCCTCCTGCCCTTAAAATACAGCTGTGCAAGAGGGTGATGGACTTGATGACAGACAATATGTGCACACTCTGTGCTTAGCAGGAGGGAAATAAGGCCCAAGGAGTAATAGAAGGGGGTGTGTCTGTGTGTGTATGAATCTTACTGTCTTGAGAAGTCAGCCCACACAAACCTCATGAAGTTCAACAAGTCCAAGTGCAGGGTGCTGCACCTGGATTGGGGCAATCCTGGACTGAGAGAACTCATTGAGACCAGCCCTGTGGTGAAGCACTTGGGGGGTTCTTGTGGATGAAGAGATGGACATGAGTCAGCAGTGTGCATTCACGGCCCAAAAATCCAACCACTTCCCTAGGCTACATCAAAAGCAGGGTGGCCAGAAGTTCAAGGGATTCTGCCCTTCTACTCTGCTCTCACAAGACCCCACCTGGAGTGCTGCATCCAGCTCTGGGATACTCAACACAAGAAAGACATGGACCTATTAGAGCAGGTCCAGAGGAAGCTGTGAAGATGATCAGAGGGCTGGGACACCTCTGCTATGGAGACAAGCTGAGAGAACTGGGGTTGTTCAGTCTGGAGAAGAAAAGTCTTTGGGAAGACCTCATTGAAGCATTTCAGTACCTTAATGGGGCTTATAAAAAGGGGTGAGAGGGACTTTTTATTTGGCCATATAGTGACAGGACAAGGGGTAGTGGTTTTAAATTGAAAGAGGATAGGTTTAGATTAAATGTTAGGTAGAAGTTCTGCACTCAGAGGGTGGTGAGGCATTGGAATATGTTGCCCAGAGAAGCTGTGGATGTTCCATCCCTGTCAGTGTTCAAGGCCAGGTTGAATGAGGAACACAAGCAACCTGATCTGGTGAATGGCATCCCTACCGACGGCAGGAGGGTTGGAATTAGGTGATCTTTAATTAGGTTCCTTCTAATCCTAACCATTCTTTATTATTCTATGTCTAAAGTAAGAGCCATTCCTCAAAAAAATTTGGCACCCTAATGGCCAAATAAACTCATGATATAAACTGTCTGTAATCTTCCACTGGCAAGGGCAAGGGTATCTCAATTCCCCTGGAGTGTCCCAGCCACTAGACTGCAGCATATTGAGGACAAGGTGAAGGAGAGGATTTCTCTTCTTATGAAGAAAAATTGTGCTTGTTATTTTATGTGAAATATTTTCTCTCAATTATATCACCCTGAGTGCTCCCGAAGAGAAGGATGAATCATCGAAGATGTTTTATTCTTAAATCTTCCCCAGAAGAAATAAGCCAAAGGGTTGATAATGTGCCTAAGCAAAGTAGGATGGAGCTCTCTACAGCTGAGCTTCTAAGTCACTTACATGTCTTGGACAATTTTGTTTGGAGCATCTTTCTTTCAGAGTCAAAAGAGTATTGATAATACTTAATACTGAGAGATTTCACCCTATGTTTCTAATTTTGCTAATGGCGTAATTGTTAGGGCATCTTTAAGCATCTGTGCTTTGCTGAGAACATTTTATCTTCTTATATTTCAAGTGTCAAGTATTTGCACAGGATATAGTTATCAACAAACTAGATAGAGGGGAAAATGCTTGCTTTACATAGACTAAGGTGAGTTACAGATTTATGCAAAACTTTTTATCTTATAGATATTTTTAAAATAAATACTTTGCCCTTACCCAGATTTTTGTAGTCTTTACCTATCAGAAGTTTTCCCACATGTGTAATCTTTATGATAAGAGCACATGATCCTCAAAACTGTTGTCAATAAAAAACACAGCAATTTCAAATCTTCTGTTCACTTCATCTCAGTTTTCTCAAAGGTCTTTCTTTCTTCATAATCAGAGCTATGAGATTTAGATAATTGCAATAAAGTAACTGAGAAAGAGCAATAAATACATTGATTAATGTAAATCCCTGTACTTTGCCTGACTAATAATAGCTGCCTGCATGTCAGAGTATGGGAATTTGCATACTATGCTAAATTACTAAGATAGAACTGCTCTATCATTATGCAAATATAGGTGCAAGGAAATGACTGACTAAGAAGTAAGTATACATACTAAGCTGCAAGGGTGAATCAGTCAAAATTGTAACAGCATTCCTGGATTCTGACTGGTTGAAACATTTCCAATTTTGAAGCAGTAGTGCTGGGACAGTTAAAATATGCAGAAATATAGAACAGGAAGGGGATGAATGGAGCCTGAAACAGATTTCATTGACTTTCCTGAAAGATAATTTTCTGTCACTATTCCTATTGCAAAATGAAGATAACATTTGTTCACCTTATAAAGATGCCTGGGTTCTTAAACCAGTAATGAGCTCTGAGACCCTTAAATGTAAGAGATAAGATGGAAATCTTAGGTTCTGTAACAAAGATGATTAACATTGGGAATGTGCTAAAAATTGCAGTTATTTTATGCATGCTCCCATTTAAGTTTTTATCTGAGGAAAATTATATTTTCATGACATTTGGAAATCATGGAATTTTGGCTATGTTTTGAACTTAGACTTATTAATTCTGGCTATAAATATTATGATATGGACCAAAGTGTATCAAAGCAATGAGACTTTTCTTATTCTTTACTCATATCCCATTTAATGCAGATTAAATTGTATGTCAAAGTAAACCTTCACTGTGCAGTCTAGATATTCGAATTGTAAAGCAGACCCTGCTCATCTCAGATCAAATCATGTGGTAACTATTGCTAAGATGATGTCAAACCTGTTATACATGATATAATGGTGGGTTCTAGGAAAGGAATAATTGTGTTGACTTCTACATGAGATTTTAAACAAAATTGTCATAGCATGAGTCTGCTGTCTGGAATACATCAACAATATTGAACATTAACTAGACTGTATGATCCAGCATAAAGTTCCCTGGCATCTAGACTGCAGGACTTCAAGGAAGTTCAGTCTCTGGGAGATTCTCCCCTCCCCTATTTGCTCGTTTCAGCAGCAGAACAAATAGCCCAGCTCATAAAAACTCCTTGGACATGTTAGCAGACGCTGAAGGAACCTGTCATAGAAAATTGTGGAGAAACACGATAATTTCTGCCATTTACATCGTTTACATCCTATATTTTAAGTCATTTTTTTTTTGCTTTTCTTTATCCAGTTTTCGAAATAGCAATCATGATTTCTCTGCCAGGAGCTATAAAATATCACAATTAATTTTTCTTTGCTAGAATTGTTGTCCTATGCCGCACTCTACAGGGACTTCTCACAATTTATGCCTGCACAGTCTCAGTTTGTAAGCAAGCTTCTTATTGTAAAAGGATTTCCTTTTCCAAAGAAGGAGCATTGTCTGAGCTCACCAAGAGAGGAAGGAAAGGGATGGTAATCAGAACCAAAGGTATGTCCGTACAGCATAGCACCCATGAAATGCCATCGACTGGATCCCACTGCTGCTGTTTGTCATGTCTACTGCAGGTCAGAACTGTCAAGTATTGTGCTGTCAACATGGCACTTTCCTTTCATGTTGCTTGTTACTTTCCTAGAGAAAATGACAAACCCCAACAAGGCATTACTACAGGCAACACCCACAATTGTGAAATGTTGTGTTGTGGTACCAAAAATACTTCAAAAAGCAGCAGCAGAACCTGGAGTCACTTACCAGTGACTCTTCCTCCAAAGGCCTTAGTATAAAATTCACATGGTGATGTCAGGGCTTTAAACAGTTTTCTTTTTCAGCTGAAATATTAGCAGTTAGAAATGATAAGGGCATTTAGACTCTGTGGTTGATTTTTTCTCATACTGTGAAATGAAAAGACATAGCCATACGCATAATGATGAGAGAAATAATCACTAATAATTTCAGAAAGAAAATATGTAAGGACATCATGTGAAAGTGGGGATGGCAGTAGATTGCAAGAAAGATTAGAGGATAAAATTTTTGAATATGAGAGATTTAATTCCTCATTATATGTCTGTCTGGTTAATGTTGCTGGCCAGGGTAAGCTAAATGAAACAGAGACCATAAAAAAGTAGGGCACTTTATTGATTAACTTCCCATTCTGGAGCTTTGCAGTAGCCAACAATGCAATTACATTAAGAGACTTAAAAAAAAAAAAAAAGTCTTATGCTGAAATATGTCTTCACAACTTTTATTTTTCTAAGTTATACTGGAGGTAGGATTATATCAAAAAAATACACCTGCAAACACTGAAGTTCAGTGATATTTTAATATGAATTCTACACAGAAATTATGTCAGCTGCAGAAATCCTTAAAGATGCAATTCTGGTATGCTGAAGCAAGCCAACTGAATTTTTAGTGTTAATTATTAAACAATATGATCTTTCAGATTTACAAGCTTCTTAGTTTGTCTCTTTTTTTTAAATTTGGTATTAAAGAAATATATACCCCTATGAGTATTTTTATAAATATGTATATGTAAGTAAGAATATGAAAAATAAATTAATTCTAAATTATCAAAACCAGGGTTCAGGTCTAAAATTTTATCTTTCAAGTTTTTGCTTCCTTTCTCTCTTGTTATTTTTTTAAGTTCAGTTTTGACCCTGTTCTCTCCTACCCTATTTCAGATTTGGAAAGCATGGAGGGAGAGCATAAGAAGATGCTGTGTTTTAGGTAAAACCACAACATTTTTCACATATATTTGTCACTTCATCTCTTCAAAACAGCATTCAATGCATGTTGAATAATGTTAAGGCAGTGAACCATTGAAAGCTTTCCTGTGATGGAGACAGTTTTTCCTAACAGTATATAAGATTCATTCTGACACAAAAGAAGAGAAAGCATTTTTATTGTCTTTTATTCGTAGATATCCTGGTGATAGAGAAATATTTGGGAGAGAGTTGTCACAGGCATATTTCCTTTTTTGATGGCAAGATGAAGTAATAACCACAGTAATTTAATAAATAGCGATACACAGTATTCTGACCACATCTCAGTTAAGAGCAAGACATAGATAGACAACAGGTAGTTTTTAGACAAGCAGGTTGAAGATTAGGGAACTGTACTCGGTCATAGGTTGAACTAGAGGAAAGAGAGAGTAGACAACAAAGAAATAGCTAGCCGAAGTAAAAACAAGGAAATATCTTTTAGGAGACTGTGCTGGGATAATGACTAAAGACATATGAGAGCAGCCTTCTTTGACACAGCACTGTTGTAAACAGTTTTAAAGCTGGAAACCTTCCTGAAAGTGATGTAACTGGAAGCTTTCTATGCCATATTTTTAGAGGTGCAAGTCAGAGTACAGAAGCCTTCAAGTAAGTGCTGATTGAGAGAAAGAGTTGTTTCGTATTAGCACTTTTGTGAAATGAAAGTTTGCCCCACAGGGCAAAATGTAATTGGCATCTTTCATACAACCAGGACCACTCTTTCTCTGTCCAGCACTACCCATCATGCTTGCTATTGATCATTCTTTAAAGCAAGGAATAGCAATAGCAATCTAATGTCCTACCTTGCAACATGTAGGAGACAAACTCATAGCTTGATGAAATTAAAGCGTGCAGTTTAGGCCTATATTCTGGCAAAGACTTGCTGGTTTTACAGTGCATTCCCTTTGTTCCTGCAAAAATGCATGTAAATTTTTACTACTCTAAGTAGCTAGCGTGTTTAACAGAGAATTCAGACTCTTTTACATTAAAAACCCAGCAGGCCAGTGGCATATTTCTAGACAATTTTTAAAGAAACTTTCCTGTCTGACTGTCCAGGAGCCACTCGGGCAGTCACACTCGCACCACCTGAAGTGGGACCGAGGCCTCTTCACCGTGGGCAGCTCCACTGAGCCAACCCCACTCAACTCCCTACACATGCACACTCACACAGTCAGACCCGCTTTCCTTACCAGTTTGACCCCAGGTTTCTCATAGCAGAATCTCAGATGTCTTGATCCTTAAAATAATATAATCATGGTGCAACAACAGAGGGACAGCTCAGTCTGGGTGTCTCCAAGGAGGGACCCTGAAAACAGGAACCCCTGGTCTTTTATACTCTCACAATCCAAGTACACGAAAGTCTGGATGTCCTTGGCTCCTGCTGTGTCTCTCTGTGAGCTGGGCCACAGGTCCCTCTGACCTCTGTCATGCAAAGGGTCAGTGCCAGGATTTCTAGCATGGATGTTTGCCCAACGGTATTCTCAGAGGATACTTAAAATTCACCAGCTTCAGGAACTTCTTTCAAAGCCAAGTTCTTTAGAAATGTTGCTGGAAATATCAATAATGTTAGTGTACTTTCCAGATTTAATTAATTAATTGTTGTTTGAGATGATAATACAACAGAAATCTTGTGGTCTAGAGGTTTCTATTGGATACAACAGAAATGAGGGGACTACATCAGTGGACAAGAAAAGGGTTGAAGATATTTATCTGGGCTTCTGTAAAGCCTTTGATGCAGCACCCACAACATCCTTCTCTCTAAATTAGAGAGAAATGGATTTGATGCATGGACTGTTGGGTGGATAAGAAAGTAGTTGGATGGCCACATCCAGAGAGCAGTGGCCAGTGGTTCAGAGTCATGATGGACATCAGTGATAAGTGGTGTCCCTCAGGGGCCCATGCAGGACCAGAGTTTTTTCATCTCTTCATTAATGACATAGACAAAGGGATCAAATGCACCTTCAGCAAACCTTCAGATGACACCATCAAGCTGAGTAGTGCGGTTGACACACTTGAAGGACAGGATGCCGTGCAGGGGGACCTGGACAAGCTCAAGAAGTGGGCCAATGGGAATCTCCTGGGGTTTAATATGATTTGCAGCCTGAAAAGCCAACTGTGTCCTGGGCTGCATCCAAGGCAGTGTGGCCAGCAGGATGAGGGAGGGGATTCAGCCCCTCTGCTCTGCTCTGGTGAGACCCCTCCTGCAGTGCTGCATTCAGCTCTGGGGTCCCCAGCATGGGAAGCTCATTGACCTATCTGAGCAAGTCCAAAGATGATCAGAGGGCAAAGCTGAGAGAATTGTGTTTTTTCAGACTGGAAAAGAGAAGGCTTTGGGGTGACCTAATTTTAAACTTCCAGTACCTGAAGGAAGCCTACAAGAAAGACAGAGAGAGACTTTTTACAAGATCATGTAGAGACAGGACAAGGGGGATGGCTTCAAACTGAAAGACAGTAGATTTAGATTAGATATTAGGAAGAAATTCTTGACTGTGAGGATGGTGTCACTGGAACAGGTTGCCCAGAGGAGTAGTGGATGTCCCATCACTGGAATAGTTCAAGGCCAGGCTGGATGGGGCTCTGAGCAGCCTGGTCTAGTGAAAGGTGTCCCTGTCCATGGCAGGAAGGTTAGAACTAGATGATCTTTAAGGTCCCTTCCTACCTAAACCACTCTATGATTCCATGAAATATTTCTGAAGGACCAATTCCTATGGTGTTTCGTCATTCTTTAGTTACTACTAATCTCATCATGTCCCTAGGAAATCTCAAGAGAATTTTTAGGAATTCAAGCAATAACTAAGATTTTTACTAAAGATAGATGATGGAAGTTTGCTTGGTATCTCTGTGTTGACATCTTAAGTCCAAAAGGGAAACAAATATTTTTAAGTAGTATTTCTAGGAGGCAATACAAAATAGTACAATCTTTACTCCTTTGTTCTTTGATGGAAAGGAACAAAAAGATAAGATTTTCTAAAAAAGTGATACTTCTCAATCAAAGAGATATTTATTGCATGCTAGGAAAAAAAGCAACCAAACAAAAAACAGACACTACAATTTACTGTATTCTTAAAGCCATAGAAATAAAGGTTGCAGGATGTAAACTGTTCACATTTGTTTATGCCAATAAAAAGCTGAAAATCCTAGGAGAATTACCTGCAGAGTCTCTGTCAGTTTTAAGAGACTTTATGAATGCAATATGTCATCATTTCTGTACTGAGACATCTATTTCATGCTGCACAAAGTCAATTGTCATAAATGGGAATCCATATGTGAATTCATACCCTCCTGACACTGAGCAAGGTCAGATTTTTTATCTCCTAACCTCCTGTTGTTCAATGAGTTTTAGAACTGTGGAATTCAGATTGTTCAGCTTACTTGGCCTAACCAAAACTTATTTTATATTTCTATACAGGCATAACATAAATAGGCAAGACTATGACTTAAATAAATGTCATGGAACATATCTGGCATTACATGTTTAAGAAAGGACAGGTTTATAATTGAAATATATTTGATCATTTTAATAGTTTCAGGGGACTGAAACAGTCTTCACAATCAGTACAATTTCTACTTAAGAAACAATAAACTGATGCTTACCAGGGGGAGTACAATCAACTGGCAAGTCCTACAAATACTTGCTTTATGCATTCTATAAGGTTCTTCATGAATATACAGACTTCACCTGAATATTTTCTAAAAGAAACCCTCATTATATTGTTTCTCTCAGGAGTTGTCTCTTTAACAGTTAAACCTTGCCATCAGTTTAATCGTATTTAATTCATGTAGCAGAGACTGTAGAACAGAGCAATGTCTCCTGCTTTCTGCCTTGAAAATGCTATCCCTCTTCATTGGGATATTCAGAAAAGAGGTCATTTACAGGGCAGAGAGGGAAGCATTAAGTTCTGATTCAAGAAACAGGTTTCAAGCATTTTGCATGCTCACGCCAAAAGTAAGTGAGGAATATCGATATTGTCTCCTAAGGTCTTGGGAGTTAAAAGAGAATTATATTACAAAACCCTAATGTAAATCAGTCTTCATACAGATTACTGTAATGGAGAAATACTATATTACTGCAGCTGAAGACATGTTCCACAAATGAATGTAGCATGTGAAATACAAATCAATTTTCCATCTCCTCTTAAATCCTGGAAGCTTGAGAGTATTTCAGAAATCAATCTAGGATCAGCTCTTTCTCTCTGGAGAGACTTATTTCCTATCAGGGGAACACTGAACTCTAATAGAAGGTGAAAAGGATATAATACTGTCATTCTCCCTGATTTATGGTTTTATCATTAAATAAAACAGACAACAGTGTAGGATTACTGGCACTTTTATATTGCTGTTTTCAGCATGCTACCAGCAGAGGCTTGGCCAGAGGGATGCTCAGGCAGCCCTGAGGTGTTGCCCTGACCGTGACTGGGAGGAAACTGAATACAGATCTGAGGGGTAGTGTAGGCCTCTGGCTGCATGTGATTCTATCCCATTGTCCACAAAACCCTGTGCAAATTGCCCCTGGCCTGATATATTTAGAGAGATGTTACATTTTGACTAACAGCCCCGAGGAAGTGTGTAACCGTGAGCTGCTGTGCAGGCTGTCATATCTGCATCCTCACCCTGTGACTGCAATGAACACCCCACAGGCTGCCCAAACCTGCAGAGCACTAATGGCTTTAAATGATGGGAATGGCTTCAAATGACAGAGGGCAGGTTTAGATTGGCTCTCAGGAGGACATTCTTTACTGTGAGCCGGTGAGACACTGGAACAGGTTGCCCAGAGAAGGTGTGGATGCCCCATCACTGGAAGTGTTCAAGGCCAGGTTGGATGGGGCTTTCGGAAACATGCTCTAGTGGAAGATGTCCCTGCCTGTGGCAGGGGTGTTGGAACTAGGTGGTCTTTAAGGTCCCTTCCAACCCGAGCCATTCCGTGCTTCTATGATTCTATGAAAACTGTGTTCGGGCTTGTTATGGTGTGTGTCATGAATGCTTAGAAACTTAGAGGTCCTGTACTCAGCAAAGTAGGTAATTTTTAAACATGAAAACTGCCCAGATATTTATAATGCATGTAATTTTAACTTTTAAAGTATATGTACTCTGCACAAGTTTTCATTCTTATGAGTAATCATCTGGACATCGAAAGTGGACAGTTCTGAGTAATAAAGACAACTTCACCATGTAATACAAAATAAATAAATGCACTTACATTTGAAATAAACATAATAATTTTAGGTTATATAAACTGAAGGTTTTTGGATTTATGACAGACATAATTAAGAAAAAGAAACACCAAGAAGATATTAAAAAATATATCATTGATACATTTACAAATCTCCCTATATTCACAGAGTGCCTTACATCTCTTTTTAAAGACACCTGTCGTGATATTTAGGAGACTAAATTATCCTGTATGTAATAGAAGTACTGTTTTTGTAATGAAGACAGATTACTATAAGGAATTTTTTAACAATAGGAGAAACTAAGGCCAAATATTCAGGTTTTTTATATAATTTTATGGATAATTCAATAAAATAAAACAGTAAAGAATTTCATAAATGCAGAGAGAGATAGAATATAACAAATTAGAGGATTTTGTAATTTATAAGGAATAATTCTCAAAAGAACAAAAATTCCATCTGAGGTTTTTTTTTTCTAGGTTATACATTGAAGAATAGCAGGAGAAAATAAAGTTCTCTTGGTATTTCTACTGTCAATTTGATACCTTTAGCACTAGCTGTCAAAAATAAAACTTGACTGAAGCTCAAACTGGACCTTGATGGTACCAGACTTACATAGGAGATCATAATTCTGCAATGTTTCATGTACAAGACAACAGAAATATTTAATGATCGCTATTGTCTGGGACTAAGACTGAAAAGATTTTCTGAATTTTCTCATCATACATAATCAGCTCTTCAATACCATTAAAGTATTTAAAATTGTATTATTTTAACGTCAAAAAAGTGGTCCTATAACAAAAAAGAAAGAGTACAAATATAAAAGGATTTTAGAACACACTCTAAGACACAAAACAATAATGTTTCTAGAAAAATGCTACGAATAACTCTATATTGAGATTTTCAGGTATTGTAATGCCACAATAAGAGTTACATTGAGTCCAAAGAAAACTCTAAGAAAAAAAGTCTCTACAATGATTTTGTATTGGTCATGTATCTAGAACAAAAATACTTCCCTTCTCTTTTGATGAATTTTGAGTAAATCACACAGGGTGTTTTAGGGCTCAGATTTTGACTGGCACTTGAAGTTCCCATCTGGATTGCTGTTGGGGAAAAAAAAAATTAACCACCCATATTTTTTTTTTAAAGTAAGCAGTGTTTTCCTTACACTGCAATTCTTTGTGTTTTCTTGGTCGTGTTCCAAAACCTGATAGGCCATAGCTTGCTTTGATATACCAGCTGGATCCAAGTTATTAAGTTTTACAAGACATAGGCTTGGCAACTCTATTTGCTGTGAATGAAAACATAAAAAAGTGGGCAGGTTTCTTACAGTGATCATTTGCACTTTCTGCAAACATATTAATAAAGGTAAAATCTGACTAATAAGTTATCATTTCCACAAGGAATAACTTGATGAACTTAAAGTCAATTAAAAACTTTAACTATACAGTACAGAGTAAAAAAATCTATTATGTGGCTAGTTTGCTGGTATTGATTTGGGCTTGAGATATATTCTCACCCTATTGCACCTCTACTATATGTTATTTGTGGGACATATTTCATATGTTATGAAAGTAATGAATACTTTCTGCTTCTCTGAGTCCCATTCTATTCCCCAAATTTCCTCTGTTTTCAAAGATTAAAATAGGATTTTAATGATGAGTTGAGACTACTATTTATGTCTTTCTGGAGGAGAACTTACTCCTGTTGTGTCAATCTGTGAGAAAGACATAAAAACTCCCAAGTTACTAAATAGGCAGAAAGGGGATCTTACAGCTGGAAATCAAAGCAGGGCTGGTGATACACAGGAATCCTGTTGCAGGAAATAGTAACCTATGTCACCCAGGTATGTGGGGATTGTACTCCACTGGTACCTCTTCTACTGTCTATTGTGAGACTTACCCATGAATTTAAGTATCTGGAATGATGAGGCTTCCTTAAAATGGACCTTCAATAGCTACTAAAAGCATACTGCTCAGAATGAATCAGAAAAGGTCTAGGATTTTAAAATTCATAGTTTTCATAGAAACAAGAACACACACACAGAAAAAATCAAAGCACACTATAATCTTTCCATTAACTTATATCCTATTAATATTCTGCAAACATTAAGCACCTTCCTTTTGCTATCTCACAGGTTTCACAGGTCCAGTCTGTACAAATAAATAAAACAGGGCCAGGTTTGAGACAGCCTCACAATTATGGTCCATAATCATACCATGGCTGCAGTCTGTTATGTCAGCTTTCTCAGTCGTTGGCATGGTCCTTTACAGCTCTGGCCACTGTCAGGTGGCACTGGGCCCAAACAGAGGCCGGCACAAATAGCACATGAAAAGGACCATGCCACACTGGCAATTTTGATGCTGCCCACTTCTTCTGGGGAGAAGAGAGCACAGGTATGTGAATATGAGCTAGGCTATGTCATTTTGATCTCAGAGCCAGTGAAAAGGTCTTAACATCCTATGCACTTAGCCCCAGGGACCAATAAATTATCTCCATCGTTACAGAGAAGAGGTCTGTTGGCTCCTCAAATGCTAATAAAGCTTTTCTTTCAAGTTTCTAATTGATTAGTGAAAATATAACCATCTATGGTTTCATGGGCCTTTTGCAGCCAACGTAAGAAGTTCCAGCCTCAATGCCATGTCACTCCACTTTTAATACAACTGTTAATAGTCACATGTTACAGACCCATAAACTGAAAATAAAATATGACCATAGTTACAGTAATGATATCATGTAAAGATCATTTGGGAAAAAATTACTTTTCCTGGGTATATTTATAAAGCTGTGGAGATTGGAAAAGATATATGATCAGGGTGCACTTCTCTAACAGGTAAAGTGAATGCATTATTTTAGAGTCCTGGATGAAAAGGATAATGGTTGAAGCAATAAAAGTCTGAAAATTAATTTCGATTTTGAATAGAGCAGTGGGACTTCTGTCAAAAAGGAAGGATGTATATTTTTATTAATGGTGTTTTAAAAAGTTATGCTCTAATGTAATTTATTCCATTGTGATAAATTCCTGTTTGCCAACTAAGACAGGAACACTCTGCCAAAGAGCACAGTGTTTCTATCTTCATTTAAAATGAGGATGATATGAACAATTACCAGATTTGGCAAAAAAGGGGAAATTCTATTTAATTAAATTCTTTACGTTTAGAAAACAAGTTCTTTTCTGGGGAGTGGAGGGAACAGAAGGTGTGCTGAAAAAAGGCCATACAGAGAATACAGCTCATGGCCTGGTGCTTATGGCTGTCATCTACTTTGCGGATGGCGGAGGTCCAGCCCTGATTATGTAGGAAACATGCAGAACGTTTCAATGGATGAGCATGTGTTGAACAACTCCCAGAGAGCACCAAATGTTTTAGCGGTTGTTCCCACATAGAGATCAATTCTCCTGCTGTTGTTTAAGAAGTAAAATGTCAATTTGCTCTTGGATAAGAGAGGGTTGATGGTACTTTACATCTCTGGAACGAAGACACAGAAGACAAAATTATTAATACAAGTCTTTCCTGTCATCAGCCCTGTACTTTTGTTGGAGGGGCAGAATTCAGGTCTCTGATCACTTAAAAACATGTTTGAATATTAGGTACTTAGATATTTTGACAACATTTGTTAACAGAGTGGCTGTGTTCTGGATTTAGTTAAGTCTGTAACTGTGGGTTATTTCAAAGCATAGAAACACCATACCATGACATATTAGGCTATTATACAACTTATTAGGTTAAAGCCGTTGACTTTATCCTCTTTAAGAGTTAGAAAGGCCTCTTCAGCCTCATGAAGTCCCTTCTCCCATTGTGAAAGGTAACAAGCCTCTTCTGTCCCCATGGAATGGAAGGATTTCTTCAGAGTTCCCTCCACAGCCAGGGAGTGGGGTGGTGCAGGACACCGTTGCCAGCATTGCTCGACTTGCTCAGCTGCAGGCTGAGCTGGCAGTGTCAGAGCCAGCTGTTTGCTGCATCTGGTGATTAATCCTGGTCTGAAATTCAGGGGCATTTCAAACATGTCGGGAAACCTTTTCCATTCACTCTACAAACTCAGGTAAACAATTTACTCCTAATATCCCAAAAGGTGCAGAATTTCAGAGAGGATAGATGCAGGATCCTTGTAGTTAATAGGACTATAGTACCACACTTTCCCCTCTCTTGGATATAATTTACTATTATCATTATTTCTACAAGTTTAGATACAATATTTCTTAAATATCTTGGGGAACAGGAATCTTGGAACAGCGTGATCCATGCTTGCATTACGTTATTGCGGCAGGAACACAGTGTTACAGCATGCAACCTGGTTGATGGATTACTGCAGTCATTCAATCACTTTCTATCTTTCCTAATACATCACACTAAGCACACACATTAGACTCCAGAAGGTCCTGCAGTCCACATTTTCACCTCTATTCTAACACCGTGTAATATATAATACTTAAATTTCGATTGAAATTTTTTTTTAAATTTAATGAAATCATTGCATCACTCACCTTGTAACACACCATGACCCCACAAGAAAGGGAAGACACTTTGTTCTAGTTGTGAAGACAAATCTTTCATAGTCAATTGATGGTCTTACGGTGTGATACTGTCATTGCTGCATGGCCTATATGGTTGCTTTCTCCCCCATCAAGAGTATTTGAGTCGTCCTCAGCTTTGCATAGCAAAATAAAAGGAGCCAGTTCTTCTAGTCAAATATACCCACATTCCAGTCTATACCCATCTTAGTAGCCCTTGACTGCAACTGTTCAAATTTGAATTCTATTTTTCCTAATAACCACAACTCTATGTAGCTTTATTGTGTGTCCTCCAGTGCCTCTCAGTATTGCTTCCTCTACTAACGGCAAAGTACTTCTGAAACCTTCTGGTGGCTTTCCGTATATTTGAATATCTTTTAAAATTGTGCTCTAGAACTTTATAACTCAGTCTATAGTAGTTTAATACTGTTTTGCTAATGCATGCCGAGCCTAAAGAAATGTATGTGGTAAAGTAAAAACTTGTCTTTTAAGTTAAGTGCTCCTACACAAGCATACAAAGACACTCACTCTCACACACACACAGAGTGCTGTTCGAAAATCTGTTTTCCATATTTCTCATTGACAGAATCTTTGCATGAGTAAGAACAGAGCCTGACAGGAGTTTTGTGAAGATAACAGGTATGGATATTTCATTACATTTACGTTCAGATGCATTCAACTATGCCTATGCAGTTCATCAGGCCTCTTGATATCAGTGACTTAAATTATGCTAAATGCATTCAATCTGGGATTGCATCTCCAGCATGTTTGCTGGAGATGATGCACATTTCAAATATATTTGTAGCTCTAGCAAACCTTTAATTCTTTCTTCCTCACCAAAAAAAAAAAAAAAAAAAAA
>VXAD01010104.1:425212-610496 GCA_013399195.1 Dicrurus megarhynchus
AAAAAATTTACGGGCCTGAACTGCTACAGTCCTTTGACCCATGAGTTACCAGATTTTTCTGTACTTGTCTTCCACTTTAGTGTCATGCCTTTGGTCAGGTGGCTTTGATGTGCAAGGAAGAAGTTTGCATTACTGTATCAATTTCTTATGATGTTTTCTGGTTGCATGGAACAACACTTGCTTTTAAATTCAGTATAAATATATTGCAAGAATAATTTTCAGTGAAAACTTTAAGACAATAATAGTCCTAAATCTAAAGGTTTAGGACAGAGAATATGGAACTTCTATCTTAAGAAAGCAATACAAACATTGAACTACACCCTATGATATTCCCATTCAGCAAAAAATATCTGTCACATCACTTTCTCCTGATCACATAGCTTTTGTATCATACCTTTTCTAGCTTGAATAAGAAGCACAGATAGCAGAATAATTTCATATCAAAATTCCCCAATTTTTCTAGGTTGATTTCGCTAAATGCACAAAAGCTTTCCTAATGTATGATCATGCTGTACATACATTATACACCCACCAAATCAATACACTGCATTAGTTTGATATGCTTAAACTAATAGCTGAGACGGTTACTGCATCAAGACCTTAATGGGAAACTAACCTCAAGAAGAATCTATCATTTGAAAATATTATAGGGTCAATATACTTTTGGGCAAATCAAACAAATATACCAATTAAACAGTGCTTCAGAAAATTGGGCTGTAAAAATAAAAATATTTAACAAGAAAAGACTATTTTTTGAGTTCTAACATGTCCTTTATACTGTCTGAAAATTAGTTAGGAGTGAAAAATAAGTCTTTCCTTGCCTGGTTTCTCCCACAGGGCACCATCTAAGGAAAATGGTTAAATCTTCAGCAGCCAAATATATCTTTTCCTATGGGTGAAATGTTTTATTACGGGAAGTCAAGCCTGAAGAAATGGCAATTAAGGAGGACTTTGAGTTATACTAGACATTAGTTCTAAAGCAAAATGAAGCAATTGTTTTCCCTTTAGGATCAGCTTCAAGAGGGGGATACCAGTAACAGTAAAAGCTTTTTTTCACAAAGTAGTGATAGTGGCCTTTAGTCAGCCCTTTTCATATGATCCTTACCCAATGCTTATGTTTAGAAACCACTTCTTGTAGAGATATAAGAAAATGCATCTGACCTAGCCAGGAGTTGATTTTTTTTCTCTACCACCCTGAATTGCTGGCTTTAAACACAAAATAAGTTGTTTCTGCATGACTCAGATCAGTTTATAAAGAAATACCTAGTAATACAATACAGGCACATAAAGTTTTTGAGCTTGTAAGAAAAAATACATGGAAAACTCAATCTGACTTTCCTATCCCCTGTGTGGACACAAAGGCAAACTACAATGCTAAGTTTTGAAGGATTAAACTACATCTTGCTGAGAGAGTTGGCAGAACTAAAATGTGAAGTTTGTACTTCCATATATACAAAAACGTGAACAAATGAACGAATGTAAAGAAAATTCGTAAATAAAATATATTTTTATTATTACTTTTGTGTCAGTGTTGTACCTGAGAATCTTTGTATTTTTTCTCTGAAAAGTCTAGGGTCATCTTCAATTAAAAAGGACTATGAAAGTGAAGTCTCTTTAAGAACATACTTTCGGTTCTATGAGCTGTATTTTCATAAAAAAAATATTACAGAGTAGTCACATCTATAGTTTCTGTTTATATTACTTAATGAAATGTATTTTAAACTAAATTTTAAATATGCTAGACTTCCAATCGCCATCCAGCTTATAAGGTTCACTCTTCCCCTGAATGCATTAAAAGACTCTACTGAACATACAGATAATATTTTCTATTTTCCCTCTCATGTAGGCTGGAATGCAGATTGAAGCAAACTGTGAGAATTTTAATGAGTTGAATTAATAAAAATGGAATGTTTACTCCATTATCATTGAAGATCATGGTGATTTTTAGCTCCAAGCTATCTTGAATCTACCAAGTTATATGTCTAGTCCTCATTCTCATCAAAGTCTTGATTATATTCCAAAAGCACTCCTTCACTTTCTCAAACATTTGAACATTTTTTAAAATATGCAATATGCAGAATATGCAAAAAAAGCATGTCTGTTAAGAACACAGTTAAGATCCAACTACTGAAATGCCTCTGCCTGAATTAAAGCGCAAAGGAGACCATATGCCGAAGTCAATAATATGGATTTTATTTAACAGTAAATGTAACGTAGAGAGATAGAAAGAAATAGAAAAGAGAGGGGAGAGAGAGGTCAAGCAGAAGACAGTCAGCACCCATAGATTCGGTGACATCCTGTTGATCCTTCTTCACCCTGAGCTTCCTGGTGGTGAGGGTCCCAAAGTCTTTCAAAACTTTTCACTCTTTATATATTTTAGCAAACAAAGGAATTGATGTTCATTGCTTACACTGTTCTCTAGTGCTAATTACTCCTCATGCGCAGTCTTTCTGTTCTTTTGAGTCAGTGGTTTCTTGAGTCACTGGGCTGGGAGATGGTTGTAGCAATCTCCCCCTGCCAGAATTACATTTTTCCCAGTCATAGATGACTTCAGCATAGTCGATGAATTGGCTTTCCTTGTAGCCCATAAATTCTGCATTCTTTGTGTTCATTTCCAGTGATACATTCTCCCACCATTCACATACAGATATGTGAACCTTCCCCTAGGTCTGAGGTAACACCTGGAAAATAGTACCACCTATATCTTATCTACAGTCCATGTTCCAAGTATGCACAGAGGAATATTTGCAGGGTGTTCAGTGATTGTTGGTGGTCACAGATGCCATCTGTCTCATAACTTGTGGTGTTCTTTCTTTGACCAGTGATATGAGTATGAGCAGGTACTTTGCAGAGATTCTGTGATTCTGTGATTCTATGATGTAACCCTTCCATCAACATATACATGGGAACTCGAGACTCACAAAGATGGCTGGAATTGGGATTCTTTAGCCTGGAAAAGAGGAGGCTCTGGTGTGACCTTACTGTGGCCTTTCAGGACATGAGACGAGCCTAGAAGAAATCTAGAAAGGGATGGTTTGCAAAGGCATGTAGTGATAGAACAGGGGTAATTGGATTAAAACTGAAAGAGATTAGGTTTAGATTGGATACTAAAAAGAAATTCCTTGCTGTGAGGTTGGCAAGGCACTGGAACAGGTTGACCAGAGAAGTTTTGGATTCCCCATCCCTGGAAGTGTTCAAGGCCCTGGTCTAGCATAAGGCGTGGCTGGCAATGTCAGGGGGGTTGGAACCAGATGATTTTTAAGGTGCCTTCCAACCCAAACTGGTCTATGATTCTATGAACTCATACAAGTGGCTGTATTTTTATTAACAAAACAGAAATACATGGGATGGTTTTTTGAAAATGATTTTACTTTAATAACAATAAACTAGGTAAAATTTCCTATGGTTATTGATCAAATTGTATCATTCTTGTACTCTTTCTCTTTTGTTGCTAATTTGTGTAATGAATGACAGTATTGGAAACAGCTTATCACCATAGAGAAGTATATCAAATTTGACCTCTTTGGAACAGTTCACTATACTGCTGCATAGCCAGGATTGTATTGAATAATTCATGTAGCCCTGGTACACTGGTTTATAATGATGCCATTATGATTTTTTGCCTTTTCTTTTAAACTCCTTTTATACTTTTTTACAACTTCTGTATTCCTTAGTGCTTTTGCCTACATTCTTGGACTTGTTTGTTAAGCTAGGAGACGAAACATTTTAGTGGTTTCGTAGTTCGGGATCAGTATGCCCCAGACCCCAAGGTCCTCTCCAGAACACATTTTGTAAACTAAGATAGACTCATCCAGGGGAAGGTTCCTCGGGGAGGGGGGTTCATGTTAGCCTCTCATTGGGGAATTTATGATAGATATGCTAATTAGTAAAACTTATGATATACCAGATGTTTTGGGGGAGAGCTTAGGGCAGGGTATGGAAGTGCATTCGACCTGGACGTAGTGCACCTAAGGGTCCTTAAAATAAGTACCAAGGTAAAATGCCTTTTTTCCCTTCTAACTGTGTTTGACTCTTGATTTTAAGACCAGGAAAAGGCATCAATAAGAGATCACAACAACAGAAAAATGGTAGATTAAATCTATTTAAACAAGACAAAAGGGTAAATTGACTCTAAGTTATGCTCTTTGCACTGTTCGAATTACTCCAGAAGGAAGTGTTTTACTATAAGAATAAAAACCCCTATATTTGGGCTTTGTGGCAAGGTTTGGTAACAGGGAGGGGGCTATAGAGGTGACCTCCATGAGAAGACAACAGAAACTGACCCCATATCAGACAAAGCCAGTTACAGATGGCTCCTAAGAGACCCTGCCATTGGCAAAAGTTGTGCCCACCAGCTGCTAGCTCCTCTCTGATAATCTTAGTTAAGATTAGGTAAAAATGCTGCTCAGCAGCTGTGACAAAGAAGAATGAGAAAAAGTGAAACCAACAGCCCTGGAGACATCAATGTCACAGAAGAAGGCAGGGAGAAGTTGGTCCAGGCACTAGAGCAGAAGTTCCCCTGCAGCCCCTTGGAGAGGACTGTGGTGAGGCAGGTTGTCCTCCTACAGCCCATGGAGCTCTGCGGTGGAGCAGAGATCTCTGTGCGGTCCATGGAGGGTCGACCCCATGCTGAAGCAGGTGGACATGTCAGGAGGAAGGTACAGCATGTAGAGAAACCATGCAGGAGCAGATTTTCTGGCAGGAGCTGCAGCTCAGAATTCATGCTGGAGTAGTCTGTTTCTGAAGGACTGTGCCCCATGGAAAGGAGCCTAATTGGAACAGTTTGTGAAGTATAGTGTCCTATGCAAGGGACTGGGTGTTGCAGCAGGAGAACAGTGTGAGGAGGAAGGAATGGCAGGGAGGAGCTGTTATAGGCTGATGCAAACCCCATTCTCCACCTTCCTGTGCCACTTGAGGGAAAGAGGTACAGAAGTCAGGGGTGAAGGACTGAAGCTTAGCCTGGGAAGAAGAGGAAGGGGGAAGTGGTTTTAGTTTAGTTTTTTATTTCTCACTATCTTACACTGAATAAACTGAACTCCCCCAAGTCAAATCTGTTTTGCCCATGAAAATAACTGGTAAGAAAACACCATGCTCTTAGCTTGATTCTCAAGTTTTTTATTTTATTTTCTCTCTCTCTCCTGTGGAGGAGCATCTCGATGGGTACCTGGCAGCCAGCCATGGCTAACCCAAAACACTGCAAAAAGAGAATATGATTGATGAATATTTATACGTAATTACCTGCAAGCTTTCATAGGGCATTTAAGTTGAAAAACAAATAATTTTTCCATTAGATGTAGTAAAAGAATTTAAACTTCCTATTTCTCAATGTGATTTTTAACAAGACACCTGACAATATATAAAAGGAATAATGGTGCAGAATTAGTACACAGTAAGGAAAGAAGAAATATGAGGTTAATCATGTAAATTTATATTCTCATGTAAAAAAAATTAGATTAACTTCTTTGTTGCTTACAAAGGGGGATTTTTCAAAATACATGTCTAATATACTTCAAAGTACATTAAAAATACTGTGTCTCTTTTTTTACTTTTAAGTGCAAGCACCTAAAAGCTTAGTATTTTTCCTTATTCTGAATAGTTTTCTTAGAAAATTACCATGTCACTACTTATTTTTTCTTAGAAAATTACCATGTCACTACTTACTCCACACAGGGGTCTTTTTGTTGCTATTTTTCTAAGAGAGACATCCATGATTTCATTGAGCTCTAGTCAATGCCCATAGGACATTAAGAAATAACTGGGAGTCTCCAGATATATGCTGCCATTTCAAAACTCTCAAAACCATGCTTCTTAAATTCTATTTGTGGATGCCGATAAAGTCGTGCAATGTGTAATGAGAAGCTTGGTAATATGTTGGCTGTTAAATCCATTTGTATTTTTATTGATTATCTGACTGGAAGAAAAGCACTAATTTGTTAACAGAAATAGAGTCTATTGTATGTGTACCGTAGCATTTTGTTGAGTTAAAATGATTAGAAAATCCACTTTTATCTTCTTCTAATGCGTTCACTGATTGGTGGTATGCTAAAATTTCACTTTAAACTCTCTTACAAAGATAAACCCCAAAGCTTAAATGGTAAATAACAGGGTTTTGTTTGTCCTTTTCTTATCTGCATTTTCTTCCTTTCAAATGTTAATAGCCTTAAGAATTATTTTATCCAATCTTAGCGTAAGCAGGCATTCATGGCCCTTTTCTAATTATGATCAATAGATTCCTGAAATGGCACTGCCTGGAAAATATTCTATTCATGATAAAAGGAGAAAATCGAATCACATTTGCAGTCTTACATAGTTATATTTGTTGAATATATTTAGAATATCCTTTGAAATTAGTGTTGGATTTTAGTTCATTTTGATTTAGACTGTACAAAATTATGAACAAACTTTTTTGATTTCAATTGACTAGAATTGCCTGTCTTCTTCCTGAAGTCAAGTGATAAAAGGTCTGTAATGGTAAAAGGCATTCAAGAGTCTTCATGGTTTCTGAGAAATAATTGCTTACTAGCATACTTTAAATGCAGGATTTAAGGTTTCTTTGCTTTTAAAGTGGGGAAAATAGGTTATTCTGAGAAAACCTTTCAATTGTGAAAGTCATGGAGACAGCAGGATTGGGGAATACAAGGGTAGAGATTTCAGTAGGAAAAGTGACCAGTTCTTAATGAAACTCTGATAGCCCCTACCCTACTGGAGACATAGTTCTGGACTGGTCATAGGCCGTTCATAGTTATTCTCTAATCAAGTCAACAATGGAATAAGTGCACATTATTTTGGCACGTATCTTGAAAAGTGTTTCAAGGTACTCTAGAGGGAGATTGCGGCATCCCTCAGAAAAGCAGCCATTTATTCTGGAAGGAGGAAATCAACATGGAACAGACAACATGGGTTCACAAAGGGAAAGTCCTATATAACTAATTTGATATATTTCCACGATAAAGTCATCGGCCTGTGTGTGACGGGAAGGTGGTAGATGTAGTTTTTCTGGGTTTTACTAAGGCTGTTGATATTGTTCCTCACAGCATCCTTCTGGACATGTTGTCCAACTGTGGGATGAGTGTGTTTAGGGTGTGCCGGGTGAAGAACTGGCTGAAGGGCAGAACTCAAAGGGTTGCAGTGAATGGGGCTACATCTGTCTGGCAACTGACCATCAGTAGTATTCCTCACGGTTCAATTTTAGGATCAGTTCTGCTCAATATATTTATCAATATTATAGAAATATATTTTTTAACCATCTGGATGAAGGAGCTGAATATACCATTAGAAGATTTGCTAATGATACCAAGCTGGGAGCTGCTGTTGACTCTCTTGAGGCATAGGATGCCTTTCAGAGGGTTCTAGAGAGATTGGAGCATTAGGTAATGATTAATGGGATGAAATTTAACAAGAACAAATGCCATATTCTGCTCCTAGGGTGGAGTAATATTGGGCACAGTAATAAATTGGGATGGGAATGGCTGGAGAGCAGTCTTGCAGGAAGGAACTTGGGGGTGCTGGTCTGCAGCAGGCTCAGTGTGAGTCAGCAGAGTGCCCTGGAAGTCCAGAGGGCAAACCCCATCCTAAGATGTCGGAAACAGCGTAATCAGCCCATCAAAAGAAGCGATTGTCCCTCTCTCCTCAGTGTTGGTGTGGCCTCACCTTTGTGCACTTTGTGAAATTCTGCACCCCACAACTTAAGGTTATAAAGGTCCTTGAATGAATCCAGAGAAGGACAACAAAGCAGGTGAAAGGGCTGGAAGGAATGTCCTTGGAGGAGCAGCTAGGGACTGTAGGCTCGTCTAGATTGGAGAAAAAGAGGCTGAGGGGCAGCCTTATTGCTCTCTGCAGCTTCCTGAGGAGCACAAGTGGAGAGGGAAGTACTGAACTCTTCTCCCTAATGTCCAGTGACAGGATGCATAGGAATGGTTCAGAGTTGTGCCAAGGGAGGTTTAGACTGGACATTAGGAAGCATTTCTTTACTGGCAGTGTGGTCACACACTGGAACAGGCTTCCTAGAGAGGTGGTCAATGCCCCGAGACTGTCAGTGTTTAAGAGGCGTTTAGACAATACCCTTAGCAACACGCTTTTACTTTTGGTCAGCTCTGAAGTGGTCAGGCAGTTGGAGTAGATGGTCATTGCAGGTCTCTTCCAGCTGAGCTGTTTTAGTCTATTTTATTCCAAACAGTGTTACCCACTGTTTCCATAACAAGTAGGGGACCACAAGACCACATAAATCATTCTTTCCTATCTTTCTGCACATGTAACAATCTTAAATAATAGACACATTTATGGTATTAAACAAGGTTTAATTGCAAGCTGTGAAAATTATTTGCAGGTCTTTCTATCGCTGTGTTTACAATCAGTTTGTAAAATTGATCAACGTAAAAGATTCATGTTATTTATTATCTTAAAAAGAAAAATAGGAAAGACTATTTAGTGAAGTTTTTCTAGTGGCAATCCACTGTTTTAGGCACCACCCATCTCAAGAGATGAAGAAGAACAGCTCAATTGTTTGCAACCAGATTTACGTTTAGCAGTTTTCTTGGCTTTCCCATAATTATGCTTGGTGACCTTGAGCAAATCATCCTTGCACAAATCTGTGAATCTTCACTCCCCACATGTAAAATGTGAAGAGGAATGGATGGGAGCATCGGTATACAGAAAATATCATAGATGTATATTTAAGATCTGGAAACATTCTAGTATTATTACGGATAGGTCATAAATTAGCATTATCAAACATTCTCAACTGCAGCCAGGGCAATCATGCATCATCTTATCTTCACTCACTTTTAAGTGACTAATTTATGGGCTTACTTCCTCCTAGAGGCCTCTAAAGTTCTCTGTGTATGTATTGATGAATAAATATTTTATTTAGATAATGGAAGCAGCTGAGTTTTCTCTATCTCAGGGAACAGGGAGAAATTATGAAAAAAATAAAGTTATCTTGTGTGATCTCTAAGAAGCAAGAGAGAAAACTTAAAAAGTGCTATTCAGAAGGCGCCTGAAAGTAAAACATGATCAATAAGTGATTATGAAGACATGTATGGGATAAATGTGAATATTAACTACCCCACAAGAAACTAAAATTTCCTCATGACAGAGAAAAGATAGTGTATTGACATTCTGAAATATAAATTTTAAAACTAGCATCATGTGATGATATTTATTGTCACCATGGCTTTTAGGCCAGCCAGGTGTATCACACCTGTTGGGTAGTATAATACAGTAGACACATACAAAAGGGTTTATGGCAGAGTTAGAGCAGCAGAAACTAGCTTCTGGTTTGATTTCCCTCAATATCCATGTTACACTACCAAGCCGTTAGCACAGAAATGTTCCCCAGCACCACTTAAAGGTTATTTGTTTTTCTACAGATTTAGAAACACAGACAGGAAAGATGGAATCCGAATTTCCCTAGAAATTCGTAATATCATTTGACTTGATTTTTAGCCACAGTTATTACTGTGGCCTGAAAAGATACTCGGGAGCTTATAGATATTTCGGCCAATGCTGAAACCATACTTTATCTCTAAAAGAACTATATTTCTAATGGCTTGTCAGAGGGGAAAAAAAAAGAAAAATCTTGTCTCTAAAGCTTATCTAAATGACACAAGCTTTTATCAGTAAGCTGTTATGTGGTATTGCCATATTTTCAAGTGCTTCAGTGTAACCATAGATGTGGCTGTTACAGCATTTGAAAATTGATAATTATGCACTTTCCATTCCTATTGTGCACATCAACATTTTCAATACAGCCATTTCACAGACTGTAGCGCCGTGAAGATGCTGGCATAAGAAAAGCTGATGGAGTTTTAGAGAAAGTCAGTGTGTCATTTCACAATTCATGGAACAAGACAAGAGATCTTTTGTCTAATATAAAACCTTGAACCTGTGAGGTAATAAAGGGAGGAATTCTGAATTATGAAAAAAAGAATTATGAATCTTATTTTATTGTCAATTCTTGTAAGTTTTACATGTTTAAACTCCATTTAAAAATAAATTGTCTCATAGTATCTCTGTACCTTGTTGATGAACTTGTGAATCAGCTACTGGCAACGAAGACAGAATTCCCTCATTGTATATCCCTTAGTGTGTCCTGAGAAGTAATGGCTGGGATTAGGTCAGCATTATAAACTTGAAAGAGGGTTAAGAGTGTTTAAAAGTAGTCAAAACACAGATCCTTCTGCTCTAGCATCCCATCTCCAGCAGCAGCCTAAAGCTCAGAGAGGGTCATAAGAACATTCAGTTCCCAGCTTCCTACCATCTGCAGTTCAGAGAATTCCTGGGAAAAATGCGATTCCTGTGTAATCAATAATCTTTAACACTTTTCAGATTTTGTATGGTCCTAGGTTGCAAAAGAAATTGAGAGATCTCACAATTCTCTCTTAGAAAGGACATAGCTTTAAATACAACTAGAATCCTCTCATAAGTTTTCAATTTATAGGGACATAAGGAATGAAACAAACATATTGCTGAGCAGTTACAGCAATCCTTGTGCAACAGAATCTGCACATACTCATTATCAATTACACATAGCAAATAAAATTATAATTTTTGTCTGACTTGATGGCTGAAAGTTGCTGTTGTTTTTATAAATTGTGAATTTTCTAAAATTCTCAAAATCTGCTTTTCCAGTTTATCTCAACATATTTATCCTGCTTCCTATGTGATATTTACATTTTTTTACATGGACAATTAATAAAGTACAATTTAAATAAAAATGTGATATGTAGACAATAAGGTAAATTTGATATGTGTTATTTCTATAATGAGAGTATAATAAACACATAAGGAAAGGATAATTCTTTAATCTAAATGTGTATGTGATAATATTTGGGTATTTAAAATAAAATATATTTTTTTCTTCTTCTTTGTTCTAATGGAAGAAAAATGTAATACACATGTCATGTTGGTAGAACTGGGGGTCCTGAGATACAGATATATTTGCCCACTGCTGTATGAAAGTAAAACACACAAGCAAAGCAAGAAACAAACCACTGACTTCCATTTTCAGACTCGATGTCTTCCCAGGACAGAATGTGGACCTCTCTCCTATGCCATGCACATTCAAAAGTCCTTTTTCCCAAAGGTAAAATATGGGACAATCTAATTAAAGTCCACCTTTCGCTTTAGAAGAGGACAATAAGAACAACTGGAAAGGAATGAAAATGGCCAACATAAATTCTTAATAGGTGCACACCGACTGTACCATATTTTCCTTGGTTCTTACAGAAAATCAGGAATACATAGAAACAATGCATACAGTATTCCTACACGTCTGACATGCACTTCTTCAAAGAAATTTTCTTGTACGTCTTCATGAACAGTGTTTGCCTCTCCTCTTTGCTGTTAGCCTTGTTGCTGCAGGGCTTTTTGGTGATCTCCTGTATCTTCACTCACTGTTGTGGTAGAATCTCCAACAGCAGACAAGGAACTTTGTCTGGTCCCAAACCCTGTGTTCACTTTCTTCCACCTCTTCACTCTGAAATGAAATTTTAAAAAAGGTGTGACCACAACACGAAACAGAAAAGTCAGTTGAAATGTAAACAATTGCAGATCAAATTTCTTCTAAGAAAAATATTTCAATAGGAGACAGTAATATTTAGATGAGAAAATCTTTCTTTATTGTTAACTTTATAGTACACACTAGATAGTTTTTCAGCTGATTCCTTAATAAAAATTGAAAAAGTATAGGGTTGCAGAGCAATTACTTGGACTTGTCTCTCACAGTGAGAAACAAACAACTTTTGATGACTAGGAGCCATAATTTATTGATTGGCAGTTCTGAACTTCAGTCCTATTGTTATTCAAGATACATTTAAAGTACTTACTTGCAACTGATGAGTCTCTTTATGGCAAGAAGACAAAGTGGGGAATAGTGAAAAAGACCAAAGATCTCTCAAACCCCTCATTTGACAGAATTCTAGCCACTAGTTCAGTATTATGTCTTCACATTAAATTTATAACAATAAGGAGACACTATTTACAAAACCATAAAAACTATAAAGATTATAATTAAAACATAATTATGCTAAAATTATATTAGTTTTTATAATTTTTGAGTTGATAAATCACATTCCTAATAACAATGTGCAGCAGACCAAGAACATCCACTCAAACTGGGCACCAGAAACAGGCTATTACACTCTTGGGGAATTTAGAGCACAGGGAACAGACAGTAGCCTTGTATAGATAACAGAGATTTATCAAAATTTAGGATCTTAAATGCTGCCCAAAGTAGCTACACTACAAACTGACTCAAGGAGAGTGCATGTAAGAGTGAGAAAATCATGTCAGATCTAAACTGTTTCTGTATGTTACTGGTTTTTATCTCATCCATGACTAATTTATTGTGCTTTAAGCTTAGGGACATAAATCTCCAATTCCCTCCATGTCATCTTTGCACTTTCATTCAAATCCTACCAAAAGCCATGATGCAATTACTGTGTTTCTTGTCTTCTTTATGTGTCATGAACAGGTTTTCAGAAAAGAGAATTCACAAACCCATTGGCTTAATCTTGATTCTGGGACCCCAAAAGTCCTCTGAACAAAGTCTGAGTAACACATCAAGGAATCTGAGACTTTTTACCACATTGATGGTACCCAGCTACTTCTTTGTAGTTGTAATCCATTCCCTGGAAGTGTAGACAGGTTAGTCATGCCACTGTGCACACACATCTAATCTAATCTTCCTATTATTTATAAAACAACAATGCTCTTAGAAAAACCAGCATCACATGTCAAAAGCATTTAAGCTGCCAAAGTGTAAAAGCCTTTGAGCTGGCATAGTAGTGTAATTGTTTATAGCATCAGGAACCTCATAATGCTCCTGTCTACTGATAAACATCCCCACTAATTATTCTAGATACAGACTGATTGCCAAGCCTTACATCAGTAAGAATCAATAAGCTGGCAAGTTCTTCACCCTGCTGGGTACACAAGACTAGGCTGTTCAGAACCTTGGTTACTTTTACTGAATTTTACTGGAATCCTTTGAAAGAGATGGCTGTTTCCTTTTTAATTACTTTAATTTAATGATTTCCAATAATTACTTTGCCTTATAAAAAATTCTAGATAAGTTCTATGAACAACTCCTTATTAAAATACTTGTACAAAATTACTCATACTTCAATCCTTTCCTATTCATTTGCTTATTGAAGGTATATTAATATTAATAGAATAAAATTAGAATTCCTAAAACTAGCAACTGAAAAAGTTTTAAATTAAATTTAAAGAAAGCAAACTAAAATAAATGAAAAAATGTTAGCTGTAATTGATGGCTATGGACTTAAATGACTTCTTGCTCTCCTGGGAATACACATGGTAAATTTTCAGGACAAATCAAGTTATTTGTTTTTAAAATATTTTAAAATTTCAGAAACAATTAGTCTGGCTTTTCTAGATGTCATGTAAAGCTATCTGACATCAATAAAAAGTTAGGAGACTTTCATCATGCCTCCTATTTCATATTTAAATTAATGCAGCTACACATGTAATGAGCTGCTACCAAAACCGCTGTATGAATATTAGAATGGTAAGCTTTGAATGTTTAGACAAAAGTACTCACACTTACCAGAAATCACTAAATCTTACTTAAAAGACCAGTCCTGATCTGTAATGACTTATAAGACTTAAGAGTGCCTATTGACAAGCTAATGTACAACAATGTCCTTTTATTTCCACAATGGTTTAAACAGTCTTCAAACACCTCCAGTAAGAATCCCTGAGATTACTGCTTTAATGAAGGGAATTTTTGCCAGATGAAGGGAACTTACTGCCAGAAAACTGGAGTAAGTCACATGTATGTCAAAAGGATTTGGCTCAGTTGCTCTTCTCTGCTATGTGATATATTTCCTCTGACTAGTTCTGGACATCTGTGACTTCAATGTGTTTATTCCATGTGACGGAAGCAATAAACAGCCTATTTAAATGTGAACATTTATTAAGATTTACCATAAAAAATTTACCATAAAAAAATTAAGGAGACCTTTCCCTTTGGTATTCTGCATCAGCCAACCTTGAAAACACATGATATCCAGGAAGCGACGTCGCAAGAAGTTGTTGTATTTTGTCCCTCAGCTGGAAGGGCACTAGGAGCCAAGTGAAATGGGAAACTTGTCTGCTGCCAACTGGAGCTGGTTGAGGTTCCTTGGGGCAGTCAGGGAATAAGCCAGTTGCATGAGTGCTCAAGTAACAAGAAAAAGGACAAGAGAGAATGGCCTTAAGTTGTTCCAGCGGAGGTTTAGATTGGACATTAGGAAAAAATACTTCACTAAAAGGGTTGTCAAGCACTGAAACCATCTGCCCAGAGAAGCAGTTGAGTCGTCATCCCTGGAGGTATTCAAAAGATGTGTAGATATGGTGCTTAGGGACATGATTTAGTGGTGCTGGGTTAACTGGTGAACTTAATGATCTTGAAGGTCTTTTCCAACCTAAAGGATTCCAAAATGCTATGATTCTATGGTTGTATGATTGTGGTTGTGTAAAGCCTGGTGAGCTCTGCAGCTGTTGCTGTTGCTTTAGCCATCTGTTTGGCCAGTGCTGACAGTGAGTCAAAACCCCTCTGCATGTGGAAGGGCTACTCAGCTGTATTCCAAATTATTGCCAGACAGGGACAAAAACTATGGAAAGATTAAAAATAAAAGTAATAAGCAACTGCTCTTGAAGTAAATTTTAAAAGTTGGGTATACATGAATAAGCAAAATAAAGTGCATGGGTTTCAAACTCTAGACAAATAAGCAAAACATTTTAAAGCCCTTTTCCCTACAGCAGACAAATAGAAAATGCTATCAAATTCAGCTAACAAAATCATGAAAAGACACAAGCATATAAAAAGGCAGCATACCATATGTCCACCAATATCTAGTACAACAGGAACATTAAGAAAGCCATTAAGATAGTGTCCCCATTGTGCCCAGGTATACAATAACATATGGTACATTTCCTGCTTCACTGTGCATTTCCTTGCTTTTGTTGTTTAGCATCTCTAATTTAGAGCTCAATTAATATAGTTTGTGCATGCATTTCTCCACACAATATTCTAAAATTTTTCACTGCTGTTTAAATTAATCTCTTTTTTTAGTGCAAGTGCACAGTAAGTATTAATGGAAGGTAGGATTCTTTCCAAACATTAATTAAATGGAAGAGCTAGATAGAACTATTTTAAGGGAGCTACACATGATCCTTAAATTATTATTGTCATCTTATTTAATCCTCACACAATTTGCTGTAATGATTCTACAGAGAAACATTAAAAGGTTGTTGTTTGTTTTAATAAGTGATGACTTCCCAAGGACAGATGTGTGTATTTCTCAGGAGTATAGATTAGAGGCAAAATAGTAAGGGAATAGTGTTGCAGTGTTAAAGAAAATACAACAAAAAATATAAAGTGACTATATTCTGATAAGTATCCACCTGTGGAGAAGAGAGGGAAATGAAAATGTCTGAAAGATTTTTCTCCTTCAAGGACATTTATTCTTGCAAAACTAAAGCTTAAGGAATCTCTGTATTTCCAAAAACAAGATGAAAGTTATTTGTGAAACACACTCTCTCTTTCTTTGGTATTTAGAGATTCCATATGCCTCTTAGAAGTGCTGAATTTTGCCATACTAGCTCAATCCTACCAAGGTACCTATTTGGATTCAGGACTCCTACAGAAACTGAAAACCAGTTCTCTTCTCAAAGGAATACTGTTAACTATCTCATGTGCCTTTCTAAAAGATTCATAAACTGTATCATGAGTTTGATATAGAAAATGAAATTAGATTGGAAATAAGCCCTCACCACCATCATCTCAAATACTTGCATCAGAAACATTTCGATAAAATAATTTAGACCAAATAACTAATATCCTGAACATGTAATTTTTAAATATTAAATATGAGAGTTCACTTAGTAACAACAAATAATAAATTTCAGTTCAGACCCACTACAATTTTTCTTTTACTGTCTCAGCAGTGACAGTGGTGCTACGCTGAACTATTTTCAAGTGTGGATATAGAAAGAAGGGATCTCTGGTATGAAACCAAATCCGAGTTAAGAAAGGAAATCATTATAAGCTTGAGCTAGTGTCTACTGGTATAAACTAAACTGCAATTTTAGGCATCTATTTATGAATAAAATAATTAATATTCTGAGTGGAATTACAGGTTAATGCCCAAGTTATAGAACATGGATTTATGTCAGATTCTGCTTTAATTAAAACATATTTGCCATTTAGCATTAGGAGACTGTGAAAGATCATGAGTGAACATATGGATATTGGATTAGGTTTTGTATTTTTACACTGCAGAAATTACTCAAACCGACCGTAAACTCACCTACTATCCCAATCTCTAGAAGTACTATGTGTGCTCTCAAACAGCATGACTTTTTCTTTAAATGATAAATGTTGTGTTTCCTTTGAGATCCACAAGACCACAAGCCACCTTTCTCTATATTTCTCATTAAATTATTTTTACCTATTGAACTCATAAAAAACTATGCTTTGATTTTCCTTACAAGAAAATGTTTGTGTTTTCCTTTATAATTATAACCCCTTTTAACTTCAAAATTTATGTCAGCATAAATTTCCCAAGTACATTTGTGGGTACAGTGTATTACAATAGGTACTGCTGAAATTTATTATACAATTACATGTAATATTTTCCTTAAGAAAGAATATGACAAAATGAGTATTTTGATCAAACTTTTGCTACTAAGCCAAACCCTTTGCTTCTCTATCACTGTAGCTGTACCGAAATTTTGAATGAATTACCCACCGAAAGAACTTTTAGAATGGTAGATGATAAATACAACTCAGTGGCTACTTGATAGGAAAGGACTCCTTTGAACAGTCTTTCATAACCCAGTTCTTGTTAACTGTGGTTTTCCAAAAGAAGAATCATTCCCATTTATAACATAATTGTTTCACTGTTCTGACATATGACAAGAATTAAAATGACCTTTAAAAACTCTCTTTTTCTTAAGTGGTTAATTCTCAGATATTCACATATTTTTGCTCAGTTGACTTTGAATAATAACATCTTTCTTCAAGTCTAATATTTTAGAATATGATCATGGCAGGCTATGGGATCACCAAATAAGATGAATTTTCCTTTCAACTACATGATAGAGGAAAAATTCTGTCCATTCTCCCCAACGAAATGAACACAAGAAGTAAAAATTCAGCTTTTAGGGGAGTGATAGTAATACTCTGGCCTTTCTACTTTTTGTTTCTAGAATAGTTTCAACCTACTGGAATGAACCAAAATATTCATATCAGCTTTTTACAGTGAAAGCATTCAGAAAAAAGTACATTTTAAAAAATTTGCCTGAAAATGCTTTTTTTTCCTCCTATGTCCATCTCTATTTATCACTCATGCAATTGTGACAATAAATATTTAATTCCTGGCAAATGACAATAAGAGATCAGAAAATTTCCTCATATTTGAAAACAAAAGCATGTTTCAGCATTTTTGCTGTTGCTAAGCATACATTAGGCTAAACACAAACTGATTTTGACATTTTTCTCATTATTCAAAGCATTGTGGTTTACGTACTGCAAGCACTTAAAATCTAAATACATTTCAAAGTAAAAATTGAAAAAAAGATATCAGGAATATTGAAGGATGCAGATAGTATAGGTGGCTGTTTTAGGACTTGTAAGTAGATGCAAGAAGTCTCACTTGTATAGCATGCTTTAGTATTTCTTTAAAAAATACTTTCTGATTTTGAACACAGGGATAGTTCTTCTGGTCCTACAAAGAAGATATAAATAATATATACACTCCTTTCTGTTTTAAGAGCATGATTTGCATAGAATTTTTTTTTTGAGCAAAGTCTTTAATAACAAAAAAAAGGCTAAGAAAGTACACTTGGCACAAGCCCTTTTCTCATTCCTTTTTTAATACATTAAGATTCACTTGCCACAATAATATCTTCACCTACATTATCTCCAGGCCAATAAAAATCATGATCATTTCCCTGCCCAGCATTTACATGGTTGTCAGCTTCAATTTAGCTCCTTTTACCCTTTCAGAATTCTTAGCTTTTAACAGGTGCTCAGCATGCATTTTCATTACTTTTCTCTTACTTCTTCCAGGTATGAAAGATATACAACTCTGTAGCAGACATTAACCTTCCTCCCCATGTCCCTTATTCACTTTCTATTTTGCATCCAAATATATAATGAAACTAAATGGGGTATTTTCAGAATCATGTTGGGGAGGTTCTTTGTACAGTTTTTTCCCAATGTAAACACTGCACCATGCTAATATTTAGATTGAAAATCAAGTTCTCCTCAAAATAAGGAAAAAACCCATGTGCACTCAAATAATTTAATTCCTGAAAAAAATTGCTTACTGTACTGTGGTATCATTCAATATTATGCCTCCTACTTATAGTCTTTGAATGAAAATTATATGAGAGTTCTGGGAAACACTAGAGAGTTATGCCATGGACCATGTTCTGCCTTGGATCACTGCCCAAAACACTGCTCATCTTTGACAGTGTTAAAGTCTGGTATCTCTTGAACCGGCTGGAGTAGGAAGAAATACCGTGCACAACTGCTGTGCTGTGATTACGAGCTTTGCAACAGTGAAAGCAACCCTTTTAAAACTCGTAAAGCTAGAGATAGAATGTGAATGTCAGCATTACAATCAGTCATTCTGCTCCCCTCCGTTCCTCCCAGTTTCAAATTCTGACATGATAGAAGCTACTATTTCTCCAGCTGTTAAAGATAGCATGCAGCTAGAAAATCATCTGACTGGAAGTTGGAACCTCAGCTTTCAAATACCACAAAGCACTAATCTCCAGTTCTGTGACTGGTAAGGTTTTGACTGCTGAAATCGTGTGAGAGCTGAAGTGAAAAGCAAAAAAAATGGTGATGGTAATCTGGTGACATGAAGGTTTCATTATCTTATGACCTACCATGTCTGATAAAAAAGTACAAGGGCTCTCAGGACCAGTAAAATTATCTTATGTATGCAAACAGCAGGGGGAAAGCTCTGATGCCAAAATGGCAGTAAAGCTGACAAAGACAAAAGCAGAGAAAGAATAAAGCAGTTAAAGATGAGGTAAACCACAAGCAGATAAGATATAGAGCATGCTTATTTTTTTTCCCTTGTCCATTTTTGGCAACATTTTTTTATTTATTTACCAATGTGTTAGGAAAACAAATTGATATTTACCAATACTATTCATAGATCTGGTAAAAATTAACAATAATACTTTTCTCAGTTTGGGGTTCTTTGGGGTTTTTTCTGGTAAGAAAAGATTCCTGAAGCTTTCCATAACTCAATTACATTAATTGATGCCTTTTCCTGGTCTTAAAATCAAGAACCAAACACGGTTAGAAAGGAAAAAGGGTTTTTACCTCAGTATTTATTTTAAGGATCCTTAGGTGCACCACGTCCAGGTGGAATGTCCCAAAATGCACACCACAATGCACACCCACAATAGATCTGGTATAACATTATCGGTCTTACTAATTAGCATATCTATCAAAGATTCCCCAATGAGAGGCTCGAGTGAGGCCCCCTCCCCAAAGAACCTTCCCCTGGATGCTTCTGTCTTAGTTTACAAAATGTGTTCTGGAGAGGATCTTGGTGTCTGGGGCTTTCTGTTCCCTAACTATGAGTCTTCTAAGATGTTTAGTCTCCTAGCTTAACAAAGTAAGTCTAAGAATGTAGGCAAAAAACCACTAAGAATACAAAAGGCTGTAAAAAGGTATATAAAAGGGGTGTTAAAGAAAAGGCAAAAAAATCATCGTGGCATCAAATGATGCACCTAATTCTCAATACAGTTTAGGATAAGTTGACCTATTACCTACACACTCCTTTGAAAAGTCTAATTTTAGTGTCTCTTGATTACGACAATGCCAGGTCAAAATTCATCATGAAATGACCATGTTTCTCCTGTCTGTTCTTCTGGTACTCCTCGAGCATCCAGAACCATTGCATCAGGAATGTCTGAGGATATATTCCTTCTTAGTACTTTCAGGATTCTCATATTGGCCTGTTGCCCAGAAATTCAGATGACCAATTTTGGATCCAGACAATGCACTTATTGTCCTCAGTATGCTTGGAAATTGTTTCCAGGTTTAGCTGTTACCTTTTCAGGGATTGAGGTGAGACTGACAGTTCTGTGGTTTCTCATCTCCATCTTCTGTCCCTTTCCATGCAAAAGGCTGTTTAAAATGCTGCTTCTGTTTGCTGCCTCTGTTATTCTCGCTCTCACCCAGGCTTTAGTGCCCCCTGTTTCTCATGTTTGGCCAAAAACTGTGCCATGGTCAGCTCATCTCTTGCCTTCATGATTCACACCCCTCTTAGATCTCTGTTTACGAGTGGAAGGGTCCAAGACTCTTCCCTTGCAAAGCAGACAATGCACCCACTTGACCCATTCAGAAGATGGGTCATACACAACTGTTGGTTTATTGTACATTTATACTTAAAAGTTAAAAACCCCCCCCAAACATATACACATTAAGATGGAATATTAGTAGCTCCAACTGTTTTTAATTGAGTTTAATTCCACATCCTCTGCAATTTTACTTATAACTTTTGATGATAGAAAAGGTCTTATATCTTGAACATTCTTTCTTTCAGTAACAATACAGAAATCTTGTATTTTTTCTTTTTTTTTTTTTTAAATAGAATTACTTTGTTACTGTTACAATTCTCTGTCTGTTGTTTTGCAATTCCTTGTTTTTTCAGATCTCTAAACTTTTTGGTACTTCCAAAAATTAAATTTTTCAAACTATTCTTTAGATGCCTGTAAATGGCTACTTTTGAAAAATATTGATGCAATAATAAATTAAATAATAGAATAAAAGGTTATAGTTCTATTTATGTCATCAAAGTTAATAGAATATTGGACTGACATGCTATGAAGCTCTTCTGTGACCAGAAACAGAATCCAGCTTTTTGCTCTGTTTTTAAACCAGGCATAGCTGATTCGATGTATTCTCTTTATTTCCCAAAAATTATGAATCACAGTGGGGGTCGTAGAGTGAGCATCATTCTACTGGGATCAGAAATATCAAAAGCAGTTTGAGAATATTGTCTGCATGGTAGATTTTCTTAGATTTTAGGAACTTTTACGGCATTTTATAGAAGATACAGAAGATCCACAGAATACGCAGAATTCAGAGGCGCATACATGATTTACGATAAATTTAAAAACCACAAAAACTTAAACGAAACAAGCTAGTTCTTTCATCATTTGGTTCTGAATTCTGCTCATCTCTTGTGTTGTATGTGCTGGATTCGATCAGTTTTGTGCCAGTATAATTACATTAACTGCATAAACTGGTGCAGAGTATTAGAACTATTCACTGTCAGGTTCTAATAATGAGTGGCCTTGCCATTTTGGGAAAGTAAAGCAGCTCATCTCTTTCAAGTTATGTTAGATAGAAAATTGAGTGTAATACATTCATATATGAAAATAGAGGCATGTTTGTTACAAACACATGTATGTCTGTGAGTTAATTTACCTCCGAATAAGAAGAGGGATGAACACAGCATTTAATTATTCCTAAACCTGATGGGAGACATATATTTTTTCCCCTGAAAATTGTGAAAGAAGCACCACTGACAGCTCAATGCTGATGCATCTCTAACATTTATAGAGCTACTTTCACAAAACTAATACAAATTCTGAGCATACATAAACCATTTCTGTGCAACAACTTTTTTAGTAAGAATTTCTAAGTTTTCCTAAGTCTTGCCTCCTTATAACCTAGAAATTTAGAAACAACATACAAAGAATATGAATAATCTTAACTCAACTTTAACTTTACAATCTTTCAGTTTGGCACAACTATCACTTGGGAATTTTTTATGACAAGTGCAACTGTACTGGGAAGGGAAAGAAGCTCTTTAGTGGCATTGTCATCTTCAGAATGAAGCACTGAAAGTGCCTCTAAGAGGAATACATTTGCATTCTCCAAGTCTGAGATGCTGTTTTACTTAAAAAATCTTATGTCTGCGGAAAAAACAGAATTCAGTTATGAATCTAAAACCACAAGAACATTAGAATGTTTTATCTTCTTTTTTCTATTAATTTTCTAAATTTTGGAACACAGCTGAAGCACAACAACAATGAAAAAATAAATAACTGTCAAATATTTTACAGGTAATGGTAAAGGAACACAAGCCTATAAACCTCACAAATGCTGACAGACCCATGTTGACAGACCATCCTTGCTTGCTTCTTTTAATTTTGGTAGCAAAATAGGCTTTTTCTTTTTTTTTTTTTGCAAGGCACGCCATGATGGATACAGAAAAAGACATTACTATTATCTCTGCCCAAAAAGATATAAGTAAAAGGTTCAGAATTTGGAGTTATATGCCCAGAAAACAATTTTGCACATCATTATTCAGGATCTCTAAAGATGATAGTTTGAAATCGTGAAGTGACAGTGAGATCAATTCAGTGAAAGGCATCATCAGACTGTCAGCATTCAAAAAGAAGAAAAAAGTAATACAGAAATAGCTAACTTCTGATTAGTTATAGAGAAGTAGATTCTAAACAATCTAAATTAGCAGGAGTTGAAGTTGAAAACTTCTGAATTACTCCACTTATAAAACGAACAGCTTTTTTTAGTTATCCCATTGCTTTTTCAGTGAGAACATGTTGCTCTCTTCTTTGAAAGCGAAAAATTGTTCATTATGCAGAATTTGGAAAGTGATAAGATACTGTAACAATGCTCTGGAACAGTGAAGCTCCAAGAAAAAAAAGAGTGAACTGCTAGAAAAGAAGTAGAGCATGCAATAATTATGCTACTATATTAATCCAATAAAATGACCACAAAATGAATATTGACTACAATATTTACTGTATCTGACAAGAAATCATGCCAAACCAAGAAAAGGTTTGCAGAACCATAAACATGTAAAGACATGTCTGGTCTGGCTTGAACAGCAGAGGTGACTAAGCAAAATTCAGGATGCATATGGTGGAGTGAATAGGAACATGTCACAACCTCTATCAATATTGAATAAATTTTAACAGAACACAAGTCTTGAGAACTGTTGTAGTAGGCTGTTACAAAAACTTTACAGGGGACCAGAAAGCAACTGAACAATTTAGTAGAAGAAAAGGTTTAAAAGATACCATCTCTGACTGAGGAGCCCTTGATTTTGATTTTCCTGGAATCTTGCCTGCTTTGTTCTTAAAGTCTTGCAGAGACCTACCTTTGTCCACTCCCAGAAAAAGGACACCAGTTTGGCTGGAACTTTGTGTGATGTTATTCTGTTGCACTCATTTGGCACTGTTGAGCATACAGAACAACTTCTGAAACTAAGGCGTTTTTTTCAGACCCATACTAGAGGTGGCATCAGAAGAATTGTAAATGTGAAATGAGCTCTGCTAGAACTTGGAGGACTTTTTGCTTCTGCTAGTTTTTTTTCATCCAACTGCATTTAAGACACATGTCCTCACTGACCAGGGAGAAGCATTCAGGTTTATAAAGGTGGGCTCCTCTTTTACTTTAAAGCACTGCCAGCGTCTCAAAATGCAGCAAAAGAGAACATAAAGTTCAGTCTTTTTGATTTCAGATTATGATTTCTCTCTGTTCAGTAAAACCCAGTGGTATTTTGCCTGTACTATGATCTCAAGGATAAGGTGAAATTACAGTTTCTCCTTTGGAAGGCTTTGGGTTATCATCACTCTTATATTTCATTGCAATCGATGATAAATTTCTTTCTAATTTCAGTGAATGTAAATAATTCAGATAATTGTAGTGTATTTTATTTCTTTTTTGAGATCAAATATGGCCTTAAAAAAAAGTTGAAATAACATCTCTATAGTTGTCACTTGAGAATTAAAATCAATTAGAACAGCAGTGGACTTCAACAAAACTGTGCCTTATTAAAATATATAAAACAGGAAGCATCACAACTCTTGTAATTTTTGCTGTATGCTCCAGTTTCACTCAACTTAGCCTGTTTGGTACAAATTTTGCAATATTGTGTCGTGGTTCGACACTGGCTAAGTGCCAGGCACCCACAAAAAAACTATTCACTTATTTTCCTCTGCTATAGCTGAGCAGAGGAGGGGGAATTAAAACAAAAACTTCATGAGTTGAGATAAGGATTGGGGCAAAAACAGTTAAAGGCAAAACAGGTTCAAAATTTAAACAGTGTAAAGAAAATTTATTAACAGAATCAAAAGTAAAAAGGGTAATGAGAAGTAAAATAAACCTTTAGAGCACCTTTCCTTCCCAGTCCCTCCCTCTTTCCCACCCACTGCTCAAGGAGACAAAACCACGGGGGTTTGGTCAGTCTTTCCCTTCCTAAGAATCTTTCTTCAGTTTATTCAGGGAAAGGAGTTCTTTCTTTTGTTGTGCCATGGGGTCCTTCCCACGGGAGACAGTTCTCTATGAATTCCTCTAGCATGGTTCTAATTTTCACAAACAACAGCCTGCCCGACCTGCTGTAACATGAGTCTCTCCCACAGGCCAAGCAGTCTTGCCCAGAGTGGGTCATTTTTGTTCATGGGGTTTAGTCTTTTAAGGATGAGCTGTTCTAGTTTGGAACCAAGGGTTCTCTATCTCTAGAACCAAGGGTCCCCTCTCTCTGAGTTCCTCCCTAGATTACAGCTTTTCAGTATCCACGCGCTCCAGTGTGAGTGCTCTTCCTCATGGGCTGCACGTGGATATCTGCAGCCCCCCATGCACCTAATGAATTACAGGGAAATAGTTTCTTGTATTATAGTCCTCACCATGGCTTGCAGAAGAATTTCAGCTCCAATGCCTGAAGCACTTCTTCTCCCTCCCTCCTTTCACTGACCTCGGTGCCGCCATGTTGGTTCTCCTCACATGTCTTTACTTTTCCTTTTCTCTGGCTCGGAAGAAAACTGTTATCTGTAGATATTATTGTTCTCAAGCTCTATCAATTGAAAAGTTCTTATAGAGCTTCACAGTGCTGGAAAGGTTGATCTTGTCTGTGCTCCATGTCGGGGAATTGTTCGCTGTGTTTTCGTCGCTGGCCGTGTGGTCCCTGCCAGCACCGCATGGGTGGCCGCGGCCGCGTAGTCTCGGGAGGGCCCTGGCTGTGCGGTCTCGGCCTCTGGAAGGCCCCAGCCATGCGGCCCCCAGTGGGATGGGCCCCATTGGCCACCTCAGCACCCCTCGGGAGAAGAAAAGAGAGCTTCCCCTGCTTTTTCCTTTCTTAAATATGTCATCACAGAGGTGTTACCAGCTTGTCTAATTGGGCTGGTAACCCGCCTGTTGCCAGAGCCTTCAGCGATTCAGATGTCTTTGTGCTGGACATAGAAGTTTCGAGCAGCTTTTCTCCCACCGCCACCAAAAACCAGGCTGTGTTAAACCAACACATGTTGCTTCTCTCACTCCACACTTTCCCATCATCCCATCCAAAGATATTTCATTTTTCATGTCTTATGAAACCAGCTTTAGCTAGCCTCCTTAAAAGGGACATGACTCTAGAATATGGAAGTAAATCTTTGAAACGCTTATGAAAATAATTAATCATTCAAATGATAGGTTTCCAGGGCCTTCTGCAAAGTGCATTATTGCTTATAAATCCCAGCATTTGGTCATACATCACTTTCTAATTAATGTTCCTCTTTTATACTACTTTCCACATTCTCTTTTTTTCTATTGCATCTGTTTGTTTTGAATATACAAGTTAATATCTTAATTATTCTGAAGTCATATATTTTGCAACAAATCGCAAGCTTTTTGGTAGATCAGTTCTGCATAGAAGCATTAACTTTTCATTTAGATATCAAACGACAAAAGTTTTACTGCTTCTGAAGACTTCAAACTCGTCCATTTAAAACTACAGGGCAATATGTATGTTTATGAATTGATTTCTAAAACGAAATAACATATAATCAAAAACTGATCTATGTGTGTAATCAAAAACTGATCTATGTGTGTCAAGTAAATAGTTTTGCTTAAATATTGAACATCTGTACTTCCTCAAATTCTAAATTTTGATTGTATGATTTGCTCATGTTTAGTGACTGCAAATAAAGAAGTCTTACTGAAAAGTAACCTCAGTCCAGCTACTGCTATGGTGGGATGATGCTGCACCCTGGGGAATTTTCTCAAAAATTGTAGGTTGTGTTGTGTGAGACTTATAGAATTTTAATGGTGGTCACCAGAGATCTGTAATGATGCTTCAAAAATCATCCATGATTTTTGTTTGCTTCTATGTCTGTAAACACACCTCCAGTATGGGCGAGGAGACAAAATCCATTCCTTAAAAGCTTCTCAAGAATTTCTTTGATGAAATACGAGTAACATACACTAATATTTTTTTGTAAGTGACAGTAAATGCAAAGCACAGCAGGAGGCTTTCAAGTATGGAACTGAAGGATGACAAACGTGCTACCTTAAAATAAACTGTATGTAATGTGAGCTTTAACTTTTTGGAAATGCTGTTGAAAGAAGCTATATCATAAAAATTCTTCACACTGCTATGTGAAAACTAGAAGAAAGTGATTCTGGTCTCCAGAATAAAACATAACTGAAATATGTGCTAAGAAGTGATAAGCACAGCTAGAAGATTTAATTAAAGCTCTCAGGAATAAAGAAAGAAGCTGCTGACACAGAAACTGTCATGACAAATTATCTTTTGAACAATCTTTAAGAACCAAGAAATGAACAGTTGACTAGAGAAAATGTTTTAAAATTCTTGCTGAAGACCATTAGCTAATCTCAACCATGATACACATTTATACCGTTCGGCATAAGTCATCCACTTACTCTCATGCATTCAGAAAAGTTGAAATTTGAAATCATATGTAAAAAGAAGTGTGTTTCTTTTATAAATGTTTTGCAACTTGTACGGTACTTTAAAAAACTTATGTAAAATCATGTTTCAAGACTATGATATTTACTATCTGCAGGAAAGCAGTTTGCTGTTTAATTACAAGCTAATAATCTAATTAATCATTCTACAAATGGTATTTCTGTTTAGTGACAGAACAATTTCAGGAAAGATCAATGACTCATTTCAAAAACATTCATGGTAACAGTCTATATTTAAGAAAATCATCCAATACTTCAGCTGAGCTTTCAGACTAATACACTGGTTATCTCTACTGTATATATGACTTCAATACTATTGAAAGAAAATGTGTTAGTGCTGTCATTAAGAAGATTAGGAAAAAAAAATCACATATTCACATATTGAAATCTAATTGTTTGTTGCCTTAAAAAATGTTACTGATTTAGCCAAACTCTTGATCCACTAGTGGCCTAATATTTTCCAAATAATAAATTGAAATAGAAAGTATGCATCTTGCTCATGAAATCATATGTCAAGCTTTTTGTTTTGGAACGTTTATAGAATGATGTCAAAAGCCAATGCTCCCTGGGGTGAATATTTAGTGCAAACACAAAATCCAAAAGAATATAATGTAAGGAAAGGAACCTTTAAGGTAAGTAGATAATAATATATATACTAGATAATAATATATATACTGCTAGTATTTAAGGTAATCAGCATAGAATAAAAATATCCTCATATACTGAATTTTTCCAAACCTATAAGAAGCAACGTAGTTGATGCTGTGCACATTACAACATTTTCAGTCACAATGAAAAAAAATAAAAAGGGACTTGAATTATTTGATTACTAAATCTTTTTTTCTGGTATTGAAATTTACTTGTCTGCTGACATTAAATCACTAACACAAAGAGTTTAGAAACTTTTAATGCTTTAAATGAAAACTTCCTATGAGAGGGGCTAAGTGCAGACAAGCAGGCTTTAGTTTCAGCAGGTTGTTGACCAAAGACTCTTATTTGGCTTTCCAATTTAATATAGAGGACAAACACAATTATGTTGTTGTAACCAACTCAAACAACATGGAAACTCTGTTCCTCCAAATGTTCATAGATATTCACCTTCCACCATCTCCTTACAGTTGCTTCTGTGTAGGTTCTGTTGAATATCAGAAAACTAAAAGTTAGTGATAAGGAGAAACTTTAGATACGCATGTATGCAAACAACACAGCAGTATGTTACTAAATGCCTGCTCAAAATCAGCCTGCATTTTTAAATTTTAGAAATCTCAAACAAAAACATTTTGCACAGATGTATTTCTCATTTTCAAAAACCTGTAGGTGAAAGGATTCCAAAAGATCAGCAACTTAGCTGAGACACTTTCTAATTAATTTAAAAATATAGAATAAGTTAAAAAGGATCAAAATGTACCATTTCATTTCCTTTGTTGATTTCTTAATGAAATTAAAGACCTGGGGATGTTTCCATCTGCATCTGACAGAAAATTTCTCATAAACTTTATGAATGAAAACAAGTCATTCAAGGTCTTAGTAAACATGTCATGAGATAAATTCATTGCTGATGTCAGTTTAGAAAACACGTTCAATTTGAGAAAGAAGGACATAGAAAATATATGTAATTATGAGTTTAAATTCTCTGGAAGACCAGTTCTAAAGCTACAGAGAAACAATATTAGTATTTCCTTAGTTTGCAGAGGCTAATAGCATCAGGATGCTGTACAACTTGTCTTTTGCCTGGAATTTTTAAACTGGTAGAAGTATGCAAGATCTTGTCTTTACAAAACTGTTATGCATCACTCAGTATTCTTTTCCCACATTCATTTTGCACAAGGCAGTGTAATATCTCATGTTCACTGGGATAGTATCCTTGTGATTCCTGGCTGCCAATTTGGTATATCAAAAATGTGAATAATTTAAGCTCTAGATTAGAGGCAGAGTTGCTATGGTGCTAGAAGTTTAGAATGAACCAATCCCCATTAAGTCACTCATTTCCCAAGACCCACCGATTCACAGTTCTTTGAATTGTCACCTCCACTATGAAAAATGAATATATCCCTCAAAAAAAACCCCAAAACAAACGCAATTTTATATCCTTTCAAGGTACTTAATAGCTCCACTGCCGAGGCAACAGCATCAAATGCAATTCTTCATACTCTTTTGCTAAGGGGAAAAAATCAGCCTTGAGAGCCAACTTTCAAATAAAATTTCCACTTTGCATTTGATACAAGCATAAAAGTTTAGCAACTTTGCTGATGTTACAATGTATTTATTTGTAGCCGTAATTTACTGCCCCTGCAGGATATACTGCTGTAGCTTACACACCAATCATATTTAACATCTTTTAGCTTTGCCTGTTCCAAGTCCAAAGTATCTAGCTGTATATAATAGAAACCTTCACCTTTTGTCGCTCCCTGAATCAGCTTAAATACATTTTTTTTTTTAGAACAACAAGTTATTTAAATTATTACTACAATACTTATTCTAAATGTTTGTTGCTTAATACTGTTGATGAGGTAATAAATTATATAATTTTTAATTAAACTTGTTTTAGTTACTATGTGTGTAAATATCTCAATATGATCAAACCCTCATTGAAAGCTTTTATGCAGTAAACACAAAAAATGGGAAAAAAAGCAAACTCAGAATAATTAGTATCAGAATATTGGCTGAAGATTTGATGGCTATTTGAGAAGGCAAGATCTCAGTGAAGGAAGGTTAAACTAGACCAAATAAGACTACTGCCCTGTAAGCATCTGAATAATTCATTTTTCATATAGTCTGAAACCTGGAACCTTATTCCCAGATGCCAAATTTCATTTTAAGAAATGAAAATTTTATATTTTCTTTTCAAACTGTTCTTTCATGGAGTTAACTCATATACTTTCAACAAAGAACTGAGTTACACTGGATAGCTGCCTCGTAAGATCACAGACTGGCGGTTAGGAAGTCCCTTGATACAGAAAAAACACTTACTTTATTTCTTTCAATCCTACATAAAGAAAAAGTTCATTTTATTCAGTAGAGATGGAGATATTGATCAGCTTAGTCAGATACGCCATTCTGAAACATTAAGTCTGCCTTCTCCTCCTCCCTTACTCTTGGAAAACATATTGTTACTGGCAGAAAGACAGCCATTTTGGATAGATAGAAGTGATACAGAACTTCAGAATTTATTCTCCACGGAGGACAGGGAAAATGAAAAATTTGAATTGTGGAGGAAATGTATAATGGAAAGGTAAGACTTATGGGTAGGCTTTCCTCTTGCCTCTTGCTACAAAATCCATACAAGTGTATGGTTGCAAAATCAAACATCTCCTAAGCTAAAAGTTGAAGAACTGTGACCCACAACTTTTTGGTGGACCCAAATTTTATTTAAAATGCAGTCTTACATGCGTGATTGGGAATTGTATCCCTATTCACATCTGCCCTGTTAATCACCCTTTCTGCTTCTAATCTCCTTCTGTCCCTCCCCCTACTATCTGACACTCTTTTTTTTGCCCTTGCTATTTTACCTCTCCCCCCAATCCTCCACTGTGCATCATGTCAAGCCCAGTCCTGCTGACCTTTGCCCATCTCAACCACACTGCTGTTCTGCGGGATGTGGATGTCAGAGGGGAAGTGCTGCATACATATGCCTCAAAACACTCCATATTCCACATGTTCTCTGCAGGTGGAAGAACAGTTCTAACAAATATTACATTATCTTGTGATTCAGGATTGTTGTACACCAGGTAGACTAAAAAGCTATGAAGCATTTTGCTTCAAAACTATTAACAAGTCTCCAATGCGGGAAATTGATTTCTGCAGGCTTCATCAAAATATTCCACATTTTCACAGGGAAGGCAAAAGGCATTTATCTGACAGCAGAACAATCAATTTACCTGATTTAAAGTCTCTACTCTAAAGCACTGTGAGTCAAAAAGTTTAAACTCGAGTATTATTTTAATGTAAGCAAAAAAGTGTGTTTTCCTGGAGGCTGCAAAGTCCCTGTCAGGGGTTTATAATAGCTGGATACCCTCACAGAGACATAAGGACATGTAGCTCCAGGCCTTCCCAGACAGTGTAATGCTCAGCCTTGGAAGCTTGTCAAATGTGCAATATAGTAAGATGAAGGTTTTTAATTGCTATTATTATTATCATCTTCATCTTCATCATCATTATCATATCCAGGTACAAAGATTGCTATAAACATAAGCTGTTTTTAAGCAAAGCCATATAATATATCTTTTTTTTTTTTTGTACATGAGCAACTATAGGAGACTGTGCAAATAGAAGAGTCTACTTTATGAGATTCTGATCCATCCAATATTCTGAATATCAAGATGGGTATCTCCTGTTGTTTACAAGCTGTATATGCATGCTACTGTGCTGAAGCAGAGCTTTTCAACATTTATGGGTGCTGGTTTACAGATGTCCACAGTCTGTTTCCAACCTTCTAAGCACAGAAGGAAAGTTACATCCATTGCACAGATGCATTTTTCATTAATTTCAGAGAGCTGTAGTTTTCTTAATAGATACCAAGTCCTCCTCTGGCTTAAAGTCTAAAGTGAATACAGGAGCTAAAATGTTGCCATCCTTCCATTGCAAGCCACAGGACAGGACATGAACCTATATACATATACATATCTATTAAATCTACTAAAGTCTGATTGGAAATAATCAAATAATCTACTTGTTTAATAAAAAATATTTACTTTTTGCCTTAATCTTGGATTTAAAAGTTTTATACATCCTTTCCACGATTCGTTTATGTATGCTGTCATTTTATCCATGCAAGTTTTCAATCCCTTTTTAGTCTTGTGGATGCATTTGAAATTGTACTCATTAGTACCAGTGGTGCCACAGGCTTGAAAGGCATTGCCTAATTATTTACAACAGAGTTTAGTTGGGATAAAGATGCTAGAAACTCAATTCCTTATCTTGGTGCTTTGTTTTTGAGAAGATTCTCCACATTCTTGGTGATACTATTTTCTTCTCATTCATTTTATCTTCTGTTGAACAGACACATGTTGAAATGTGCTGCCAGTCCATCATATTTCTCCAGCTGCTTCTGGCTGTTCTTTTAATGCAGCTACTTCAAAAGCTCTGGACTACTGTCATTCATGGTTTCTGTGCTGTAAATGAAAACAGCTACCACATAAGCTGATAAAATTCCATATAGTAACAAACCTCAAAATTTTATTTTTTTTTCTGGATAGAAACGTGGTAGCTTCTAAAACTGCTACCTAAGATCATTGAAATGACACATCACTGTTTGAGAATACAGGTTTAAATTACTTTAAAATGTGTCTCAGAAAATTTTTCTATGACCTCACTACATTGAACTAATATCTTGATATTTCTTTGAGCTTGGCTTTTCCGATTACAAGATTAGGAAATCTCATTTTCCCTTATATACTTTCTTTTCTTTTGCCTGTAATGGGAGTAAGGAAGGGCTATTCTCTCAGCTTTTCATCAGGCTAGATCTTTGGAGATGATGTGGACATTATTTTGCTGTCACAGATGACACCATTCTGCCTGTAGATTAAATGAAAGACCAGAAGATCCCATACTACAGAAGGGAAAATAGTGGAGGAGATGTAAGAAAGTTTTTCTGAAATACTAGTTGTATTCACAAGTCTGTTCAAACTGGTTTTGTCCTAAAAAATGGAACCCATTTAGTTTTATAAACAAAAAAATTTCATGCTATTACACAGTGGGACATGAAACTTGGAGTCAGTGGTGACTCTAGGGAAAGTCAAAACAAAGAAGAAAGGAAAATTAACAAAGCATATAAGAAACACTATGGGGGCACCTCAGAATGCATTTAAAGATATATTTCCAAACCAAAAAGAAAGTTTGGACAATACAAGATTTGGGTTAGTACAGCATACAACCACATAAGTTTTCCTTTAAAACACTGGCCCTCTGGGAACATTATAGAGAGATGCCTAAGTTATGTACCAGTTATAGTATAAATATCTTGGATACAGACATGAATACACTCTAGTGATGCATATCATCTGAACAATAATTTTCTTTTCTGCATTCACATTAATTTGAAGCTTACAGAACCTTGAGAAAGTTAATACAAACCGAATCAGAACAAAAGATAAAAACTCAGGGGCCTTAATGTATGAAGAAAGCAGTAAGACCATCCCAGAACAGGTCAATGCTCCTTGGTACTCTGTATAACAGCACAAGTCAGCCAGCACATATCAAAAGGGGATAGGAGATGGAGAAGGAATTACTGGTTATGATACTTTGCATGGACTGTTTCATCAGTTTGCCTTTGGCCATACAGCAGATGTGCAGTCTGAGCAGGAGCTGTTAAAATATATCATGGAGATATTTTAACATTACAGAATGTAATGCTCATCTGTCTGCACAGCCAGCTTTCGAGATTCCAGCTCTACAAGGTAAGAATAAGTTACAGCCCAGGAAAAGCAGAAGTGCTGCCAGATGCAGTAAACCAACATCGGAGCAGATGGTACTTTGGAACAGACAAGCACACTTACATGCTGCCCTATCTTTGCTTCTAGGTCTGGGAAGCCCAGCAACTGAGACTCAACTGAGCAGGATGAGATGCTATGGAGAGCAAAATAGTTCATGTTCTAGTGATTGTACAGACCACAAGTAATCTGGTAAAAAATCAGCTGTGAAGGAAAGTTGGAATTGTGTATGCAAGTAAGCAAAGATTAATTCTATTATATGCAAGGTGCCATAAAAAAAAATTAAAATAGAGCAATGCTTGAGAAGCCAAACTTAAACTGTAGAAGGAATTCATATTTGCAAGGAGTGAATGACAACAAAAGACAACGTTTTTTTGTATAGTACTCAGGAAGTATCCCACGATTCTTCTTTGTACCCTCATGGTCTCTAGAAAAGTATGAATCAGACTATAATAATGTAAAAAGGAAAGGCTTTAATACACTGTGTTAGTCCCTTTTGTAGCTTGTTTTTCAACAATCATTTTGTGAAATGAAGCCTTGACCTGGTGGAAAGGTTCTACACGAAACACAAACCTCATAAATCTTGTAATAACATATTTAGAAAAGGAATTTGCAAGAAAGGGTTATTCATAAAACTCTAACATGTAAACAGCGATAGTGTATCATCACACCTATTACTTGAAAAAATATATCAATCAATAACATTTATAGGTGGGATGGTTTATTCTTCATTATTCTCTGCCTCCGTTATCTTCTCATAATTACTCAGTAACATGCAATTTTAAATATAATAAATAATTTTTTCAGAGAATTTGATATGATGGATTTCAATTTACTAAAACTACTTAACCTCCAGTGATGTAGTTATATGTAGAGTTGTTATATCTTCATAGAAATAACCAAAATGAAGTATGTCTTATCAAGAAAAATTATGAGCTGATAAATTAAAGAAACCCTTGATAATAATGACCCTCATTTCAGCAGGTGCCCCACTTCAGCTAGAGTGTTTTTGATTTAGAATACTGATGTTATGGTTTTACCCATGTATTTCCATGGAAGACTTGGAATAATTGATGTCACAATTAGAGGAATACAAAAGCGTTCTGATAATTTGAAGAGAAATATTGTTGGAAAACGACCGGCAGTGTGATGGCCAAGAATCATTAACAATCTGGTGCTTATTTTTGAACAGGTGTACAATTTAATTATCAAAACCAATGGGCAATATTAAAGCCAATTTCAGAGATGCAAAATACTGCTGAAGGTTCTGAGCCAATGAGCAAATAAATATCTCATTTCAGTCAGACAATCTAGGATAATCAGGAGTAGTCAACAGTGCTGTGGAAAATACTGCAGGCAAGAAATAAAAATGGTACTTCACTTCTTTGTGGTAAAAATAAGCAGTACTTGACGTACAGACACATTCCTGCCAAACTATTTTCCCTTCATTAGTTCCTGAGACAAATCCAGATCTCATGCCGAATTACAAGGGGCAAGATCTAAATAGATAAGATATGCATAAGTAGTACATGCTATTATTTGGATCATTTTCCACGCTTATGTAATTGTTGTAAGTCCCAAGCTTCTAGAAGTTTTGGCTAAGAATAATTTATCCAAGAAAAATAAATAGGATCTAGATGATGGAATTTGCTTAGTCTCTTAAGAAAAAACTTTCTAGATGCTGGAATGAAAGTGTTCTTACTTGCAAACCCCATAAATTTTTTTACAAATACTATTACATTGTAAAGAAAAACAGTCTCAGTTAAATGTTTTTGAAAAATTCTAGTAGAAATAATATCAGTAGCTTTGGACATCATTCTTACCAAAAAGAAGAATACCATTTGCTGCTACTAAAAAGGGAATAACCTGTTTAAATTATTTCCTTCAGACAGGAAAATCTTATTCCTACAAATTCTTCCATCTTATCTTTTTAAGATCCTTTCAAATTTCTAACTTACATTGTTCATAACATGTCAAATATTTTTGTACACTTTTTGATAAGTTATTTTTAAAAATCACCGTCTCCGGTCTAGTTTCATATACCAAAGTCAAAATCATTATTTGTACACAGAGTGTTTTTCTTAAATGTATGTCTTGGTCATGTTCACAGCATAGAACTAAAACTTCATCTAATGGATCTCAAATTTATATTTGAAAGCCTCACTGGAGTTTTGGGGATTAAATAACATGAAATGTGTTCCTTTTGCATTTCTGCTTGAAAAAAAATGTACATCCTCTGGCTCTTATGGGCAAGACACATGGCACTTATAAGGCCCAGGCAAGGTGTAATAAATTTCAATGATCAACCATTCAAAGCAGATTGCATGGGTCACTGTTCTGAGGTCTGCATGAGCTTTACATAAACAGGGATAACTCAGCTGAAGTAGGTAGACCCTGTGGTCTATAATATGATTTCCCTGATGCTGCCAAAGTTGAAAAACAACCAGTACTGAAGCTGGTAATTCATGGTATTAAAAAAATTTAAAAATTAAAAGAGGGAAGGACAGAGTGGGGAAGAATAAGAGAGAGTGAGTGAGGGGAGGAGACTGATGGAAGAGAGCTTGAGGGGAAGAGAATTTGAGAGACAGGAATGAGCTAATAATACTCTTTCTTAGCAGCCCTCTATTTTTGTATTCTTGCCTTGATCTGGCTGAACTGGGATTTGTCAACTTTCAGGACACACTGAAAAAGACAATTTCCCCTAAAAGTTCAGCCTTGGCAGCCCTGTTCTGAATTTATGTGGTTGGTGTGAAACCTACTATATCATTATTATACTTAATTTTTAAAACTAAAAATATTTGTAATTGTATGTAGGCAAATACTTGTTTCTACATGATTGCACACTGATCCATTAAACAAATTCTTTCTTTACACTATATTGTCACCAAAATATTCCTAGAAAATATGTTAGAAGACAGCTGTCAGGTTAAAGACCAAATTATTTTTATAAGTTTGTCGAGGGTTTTATTATCTTAAACTGCTTTGCTAAAGACCTGCAAATTTCCTACATACTTGAAAGATGATTTGCAATCTCTAGCTAATAAAGTGCACTAGCGTGGTCCTTACCTAAGGAAAGGATCTCATTCAAATCACAGAGACAAAAAGAAACATTGTAGAATCACAGAACGGTTTGGATTAGGAGAAATCTTAAAGATCATCCAGTTTCAACTTCCCTACCGTGGGCAGAGACACCTTCCAGTAAGACCAGCTTGCTCAGGGAACTGAGACTTAGTGACAGATTATACCTTTATTCCAGCCAGACAAGCTTGGTCAAAGGCAATCACTTAAAAGTAAAATGAGAGAAAAAAAGTATTATACCAAGGAGACAACCAAAGTTAGCCTTCTGTTGTCTCCTGACCACTCAGTTTACATCAAGGAAGGTTAGGGATGGTAGTGTTACTGACTTATATTAGTTTTTGTGAATATCTACCCTTCGTGGTCACAGACATATATCAGTTCCTTGTATATTCAAATCACTTCTTCTCTACCATTGAACATTATTTATATAAGGACACAGGAGATATATTAGTTTTAGGAAACTTGGAGAATATTAGTTTTAGAAAACTTTGAGGGCTATTTCATATCCTAATGTGTCATCATGACCTACATTTTTGTATAATTGTAAAATTTCAGCCCCAGTTTGCTCTCATATTTCAGAAAATTGACTGTTCTCTTAAATAAATTGTAAGAAATGCACTTCAAGCAACTACACTGTGACTGCCTAGTAAACTTGAGATAAAAAGCCTTTTTAATATTTTTTTAAAATAAATTTAATACCCTATAGTTGTGCCACTAATTGCTCTTTATACAAAACTATGCTTCATTAAAAAAAAAAAAACGCAGCAAAAATCCCAAAAAACAGACATTATGGATAAATCATTTTGTTTTCATTATTGTTCACTTGCTGTTTTTATAGAAATAGACTTCAGCCACTAAGTCTTAAGAGTTCATTCAGAATTTGATCACAAACCAAGAAAATCTGCTTTGAATGATCTCTGTTATTGATAGCCTCTGCTGCAGTGGTCACAAGACTGCGGACTTTGGCGTCCTGCTGAGCACACTGAAGGTTAGAACTAAGACAAAAGTTTTAGGTTTTAGAACAGGAAACTTCAGCTTGAGCAAAGCTCGGTCGGGAGGGATTCTGCAGGAAGCTTCCATAGAGAATAAAGGAACTACTGAGTACTGGGAGGTTTTCGGGAACACTCTCCTGGAAGCACAAAAGTAGTTAATCCTCTTTAAGGTAAGGGAAAGCAAGCAGAGCAAGAGACTCACTTGGCTTAACTTCGAGCATCTGAGTCTGCTCAAATGCAAAAAAGAATCATGCCAGAGATGGAAAAGTTGACAAACAGACAATGAGAACTACAAGGACATTTCCAGGGTGTGCAGAGATGCAGTTAGAAATGCAAAAGCTCAGCTTGAATTGAAATTGGCCAGAGATGTCAAAAAATACAAGAAGGGTTCTTCAGGTATGTAAACAACAATCAAAATCACAAGGAAAATATTAGCCTGATGTTAAAAAGAAGAGCTACAAAGTTAGATGTTCTCAACAGTCTCTTTACCTCTGCCTGTTGGGCCCCTGGCCATGGGAACAAAAATCTGGGTTGATGAAAACACAGAGCCACTGTCAGCGAAGGAAGAGTTGCATTTGCACGATTACACAAACATGACCCCTAAAAACAGATGAGACCTGACATTATGTACTCAAGAGTGTTAAGGGAGCTGGCTGACACAATTGCCAGGCCGCACTCCAAGATCTTTGAGAGGTCATGGAGGTCAGGGGACATCCTAGAAGAATAGAAGGCTAATGTCACGCCCATCGACAAGAATTTCTTGAAGGAGGATCCAGGAAATTACAGGACCATCAGGCTTACTTCATCCCAGTGACAGTTATGGAATGCATCCTCCTGGAGGTTCTCAAAAGTCAGATAGAGCAGGGGATTGGGAAAAATCAGCATAGGTTCACCAAGGGCAAATTGTGCCAATCAAACCTGATCTGCTACAACAAATTGGTTGATATAGGGCGAGTGGTGCATTTTCTCTACACAGTAACATCCACCTAAACCCTTTAAATAACTTATTTTATAATTAAACACACAAGCTATTAAATTGTCATACTTCTTTCTTTTGTAGAGTGGTTTTAACTATATTTCATGCTTTTTGTTTCCCTATTTTATATTTTGTTTGTGTGTTACAATGACATTTTTTCAAAATATTTTAAATCTTGAATATTAAGAGCTTTTTAAGAGATTTCCTTTGTATTTCTACATAACCTTGAATAAAACTTTTCTTCAATGGCCTGTCTTAAAAGGGTTTATGTCTCAGTTTAATCTTTGTTCCAGGAACATTTTTCACAAGTCACATTAGTGTTCACATCAGATTAAAAATTCAAGTAAGAAATGTGAAACTGCTTGGGGACCATAAGATGTCACTAGGGGATGGCAATAGTGGAAGTTAGTCAAGCAGCCTGCAATATGTTCTCTTATGTTTTTTTAAGACCAAAAAGTACAACAAATGCAAAAATCCTTTCTCATGATGGGATGTAAATATATTTCCACAACATCAGACATGAAGGAAGCTGGAGGTTTGTTGTTTTTGGTGTTACAGAATTACCTAACAACCCTGACAAAAAAAAAATCACCAAAAAAAACCCCCAAAAAAACACCAAAACAACAACAAAAAACCCCCCAAAAAAACCCCAAAACAAAAACAAACAAACAAAAAAAGCCTGCACCCCAGTTATTCCAAAACCATTTGGCTGTGAAGAAGGCAATCTCAACAATAATAATTTAATCAGACAGTCTGGAAATTTAATACATAAAGAGAGCTATTATAGAAGAAGAAAGAAAAAACAACAACCCAGCCTTCTCACTCAGCAGGCTGAGTGATGTCACTCCTGACAGTAATTATATGGTGCTCTGCTACATACAGCACCTTGCTTTGCATTTAGTTGATATTTGGGAATTACAAAAAAGCCAATCCAGCAGCCACAGTTTTGAGTCATACATTTTAATCATGGTTTATTGCAAGAATTTCAGCCCATATTAATTTTAAAAAACTCATGTACACTATACTCCTAGTCATCAAACGTTTAATTTAAAAAGTAACTTAGCATATTTTTTTCATTTTTAAGTTTTTTTCAGTGCTCAGGGTTTGATGATGAGCTGATGTGTGTATGTAAAAGAATATCACTATGGAGCTTATATAGTGGGAAATCAAGGATTTAGGCCAATGCTAACTGAAAACTCAAAAAGCATAACTGATTTTGCAAGCCACATAAAGCTGCCTACTGCTCACTGAGAGTCTTTAGTAAGCTAACAAAATATCACAGTCCAAGACAGCTAAAATTTTGACTATTCACACAGGAGGGTATACCTTTATGACATATTGACATGGGTTTTTCTTAATGTGTCCAAACAGTTGCCTATATACTGCACATGAGAATTTCTCGACACTACTAGAAAAAACATTGCTGTATTCTGATGAGACTTCCAGACACCTCTGACGTAAAAAAAGAACACAATCCTCTAAATAAGAGCTGTAGATTAACTTCCTGTTCGCGCTGCGAATGCTTAAGAAAGGTCTTTAGCTTTCAAAAGGGAATTGAAATTATGAGAAAATTAATGGATGTTGTACATAGTTCCTTTATAAATGATTAATTTCAACCTCAAATTGTGTCAAATTTCAGAACATATGACAAGTGTTACATAAAGATGTGTTGATGAAAGTATCAGCTTGTGACAAGAAGGTCTGTAGTCACTAAGGACACACAATCTTCCTTTGTTGTGAAAAATTCATGTTTTCTAAACTGCCTTTTGCAGCACAGCTCAGGCTGGCTGTGGAGGCCATGCTATTCTTTGACTGCAATAAGTATGAAAGTCTTATGCTTCATTACTTTATTCCTACAGATGATATGACAGAAAACCTCCAACTTGTTTTTCCAAATACTAACTCTGAATCTAAAAAGCTCAGAAGAATTGGTTCTTGCCTGTGTGTTCATCAAAAGAGAGTGAAAAGAATGCTGTTAGATTTGACCATTTACATTATTTGAAAGCATTTGAACTGTTTAGTGAGTATTTTCACATATAATCTATTTTTTTAATCTCAAATGAATCTCTTAATCAATATTTTTCTAAAGGCTAAAATGAAGGAGGTTTGAAGATGGCCTGCTGTATGAAAAGTGTAAAACCAAAAGGGACACAACAACTTAATCTTTCACTGAAGAAAGGCTACAGACCAGCATAGTGTGTACTTCTTGTTTTTGTCTCAGTCACCTCAATATCTCTTAAAATCATGCCTCTAGTTAAAGCTGTTAGTTAAATTATGAACTACACCCAAACCTCTGATCAATGCTTGTCATGGAGTACCAGTATATGAACAAGTCTCTGTTTATTTATTCAGTTAATTTGCTGGCAAGTAACTCCATTGCAGTAGAAATAATTTCAAAATAAATATGTACTGTTTTGTGATTGAAAAATATGACCAATGGCTATAGAAGTGAGCATTTTTCTATATCTGATCTATTATTACAATTAATAATTGCAAAATAAGAGATATTCTGTACCTGAATACTAATGCAGAATGTGATTTGACAGACAGAAAATGTTATCATACTGAGACTGGAGAAATGCACTGAAGTAGGAGCTCAAATATTTGGGGATTTTTTTGAGTTTTATAGCTGGAACAGCAGATTGCTAATCTGAGTAGAGCAAAGTAGGAACCCAACTCATCACTTCCTGATGGCAATTCTCATTATTGAACTTTTACAAGGTGATAGGAACATAGGAAATTCTAGAGTACAATACATTTTAAAGGAACAGGTATCATTTAAGAACATGGGTAGCTCCTAACTGGATACAATAGAAATCAAAATTCCAGTGGAAAGCTTCTTTCTAGATATGTTTATAAAGACATAAATCTTATTTAACTAATCATGTGGAGCTGAATGGCAGGAATACAGTGTATAGTAGCACATTATGTTTAGTACGATCCTGACTGATCCTGACTGATTTGACTATCAGTGTTATTTTTCTGAAATGTTGCATGACATCATATTTACCTCTAGCCCTGGGAATCATTCATAACACTTTTTGAGTTCCAGTATTAATTTCCACCCTTATCAGCTCCCAGTTTTCTAAAGGACCTAGTCTTGGGTTACAGTTTCTTTTGCAAACCTAATTCTTGCTTTCTTTGCTTTCTGCAGTTTTAAGCTTCATTTTTTAATTCTAATTTTGACATTAATAATTTCTCAGTACTTTTATCTATAACTGCTACAGTAAAATGCAACATTGTGAAGAAACTGGTTGTCATAACTTGCATTATAAATTCAGGCTGAAAGTCCGTTCATCAATTCTTGCTTCAAATCATATTGAAAAACCACAGTTTTCAGGTTTGTGGCTACTCTAATCAGAGAGGAGCAAGAGCAAGAGAAATAAGACACAAAAGAAAAGAAAAACTGTTCTTCTCAACTAGAGAGATGATATGATGTGAGAATGGAAGTGAATTCAGGACACTTTTTTCATTTTAAAAAAAGTCAGAATAATGGTAAAAATAATATAATCGTAGAAACTTAAAGCATCATTTGAAAAATTCCACAGACAATATTTATTTGTATTTTGCTCACCTTCTGATGCAAGTGCTTCCATACTAGACTTACATACTAGGAAGCTGTTTGTTAGCAACCTTTGAAAGGACACAACTGATATGGTGGGATTAAATCTCCTATTGATACAAAATGTAGCACTCCATCTACTAATATATCCAAATGTCAGTTTTGTAACTGTTTTTCCTTTCATCATTCTGGAAGCATAGTTGGAAGGTACTAGAAAAAAAGTTTTTCTTTCACAGTCTTTCAATTTTCTCCACTTTGCAAGTGCAAATACTCAGTATGAATTATTTAGAGGACTGCATAGTTATAAATAAGAAATGCCAAAGCGAAGTAAGGTTATCAAGCTATAAATATGATAGTAGTGTTCAAATATCTAGCTGGATGTAAAATTTGGATGTCATGTCTTTCTCTATAGAAGGTAAGGGCTGTTCCAAGATAGAATATTGCTTCCTTGAAACAATGTATAAACCAGTTCTAATTTGTCATTAACATATGCCATGAATCACCACGTAACTCTAACCTTCCTCTTTAATGTGAGCTCCTCTTTAATGACAAAATTCATATCGGTCTGTGCACATGATTAACCAAAGTCTGACTAGACATGGGAAAATCCTGACTGATGAAAATCCCCAATTTATTTTTGCTTTACTATTTATTTCCTGTTCTCTTTCTCAGCAAAAATTTCCATCAGCCCAAGTTTCCTGCTATTACTTTATGTTCTACGTAGCCCCCCGAGCACTATGTGTTGCTCATTAAGTAAAGCAAAAGTTCTGAATATTATGTGAGAGAAGTGCAGTTGGTAGCAATGAGACCTCAATTAGTCCTATACTACATCATCTATTAAATTCCTAGAGAAAATATTTTGTTCTCCAAAAATCTGTACTCCCAGTTTTGCTCCAAATGACAAGTGGGTTTTGCAATTGTTGAGAAGCATAAAACTCAGGAAATTAGATTGTTGGAGATTACTGCTTTTGAAATCTCACTTCAAGGAGGATAACCCTGCTTGAAATCTCCCCCTGCTGAACTGATCAACTGCGTTTTAACAACTGATATCTCCCTATTAGCTTGTCTCTATTCTCAGGCTTGTTCCTGAATAAAAATGTCCTTTGCCAGAATGCATATTCCTTCTGTATAGGGGGCAAATGGGGGTAATTTTTGTATTGTACATTTGCATTTAAATTACTGCTATGAAATATGGGGTACACATTGTTATTTAATTTTTTTTTGTCTTATTAAAAACTCATACTATCAATATTCATTTATTGTGCTTCCTTCACTATTAGCACACCAGTACAGTGAGTTAATTAGTAATTTTTATAAAATGTGACTGTTCCCTAAAAGATAATTATTAAGCAGAAAATTGCAGCTTATCAACAAAATACTGGCTTTTCTTCCTACAAATTTATTTTAAAAAATTGATTTGTCACTATAAAGATTATTAGATTAATTTTTTCATGCTTTTCCTTAATTTGTGCTAAAATTGAACAACCATCATTTTTCCAATCTACTCTTTATGGTTTATTAAGAATCTGTAATAAAAATAACATTTTTACTCGTTAGTTATGTATGTTCATTGAATGCTGATGTGAAAATGCAACTTCAGCTTTATGAAACCAGCAGAACTTGACTAAAATTTGCACTTCAGTGCATGTGTTAAGTGGGTATTTTTCATCTTTCCGATTTCCTGAAACAAATTTACATTGGGCTCTAGATCAATCTTCACTTATTCTGATGAATATCAGCAAGAATTAGGAAGTACCAGCACTTCAATAATGCATTTTTAAATTTTGATGGAAATATTACTGAGTGTTTTCTTTTCTTGTCACTTAAGTTTACACAGTTTTTTTATATATGTATTTTTAAAAAATAAAGTAGTGGAAGGAAAACACTGACAATGCATTAAGACTAACCAGAATGGCTGTGATAGCCATATCCCTTTGCCCAGAATTTGTTTTACCACTAACCTTGCATTTAGATTAAGAACTGCAGATTACCTATGAATAGTTGACGTCCAATTTATGTTTGGTTAAAGCTAGAAACCATTGTCAAGTAATAAAATGTACATCTCATTTTACACAACAAAACTTTTTCCTGTCTATAGTCCTATATTCTCTATATTTTCTCTACAATATTCAGAATCTGGGGGTGGCGGAAAGAGAAGGATTAAGGTAAAATATAAATCACAGGTAATAATGATATCAAATACCTGCCCTTGTATTCTTACATTAATTTCAGGAAAGAAGTCTTAGAATTTTAATTTAATTTTAGTAATGTTCCTCTTTTTTATTTTTTTTTTTTTTTAATTATTTTCAACAAGGACATCTATACCCACTTGGTGACAAACAATGGTACAAAAAAAAAAACCCATAAAAACATTTTGCTATGGAAAGCAGATATAAAATGCAAAATATTGCCAGTTCAAATGGATTTAGGAAGATATTTTGCCAAAGAGGTTTGCCATGAGTGGATGTTTATAAAGCCTTCCATCCCTAAACTCATCACTAATCAGGTCACAGTCACAGAAGAAATTTTAAACTGCAGTACAGAAGCTACACAGAATTCTGCCTTGCATATTTTGAGACAATAGCAAGGAATTCAACACTAATAAAACACAATTTTAAAGATATTTAAAAACAATGATGAAATCAAATCATTTTAAATGGTTAAAATGTGGCTCATTCCTCTCTGCAGTGTCTATTAGCCATGTCCCAGGAATAATACAGTTTGTCTGAGCATATATCTATGGGACGTCTGTAAAAATATAAATGAGATGCACATGTTAAACTGGCCTTATTTTAATTCTTTACTTCCTCGAGAAAAGATATATTGACCTAATCATCAATAGTCTAAATGTAACCTTATAAACATAAAAACAAGTTGCCATGATGAAAAAACTTACTAAATTTTACTGATAATGAAATTCTAAGCTTACAGAAGGCTTTGGTTTATTGCCATCTCACTTTTACAGCACATTTTCTTGTGGAAATGATTATAAAATGCTAAAGCAATAGTGAAAACTAGATTTCACATCATAGAATCATAGTCTTTGCAGATAAGTAGATAATAATGTATGTAGCAACATGGAACAGTTTGAGCTGCAAGGAATCTGAAAGATTATCTAGTTCCGACCTCAGTGCATTGGGCAGAGACACCTTCCACTGGACCAGGTTGCTCCAAGCTCCATCCACTCTGCCTTTAAATATTGTCTTGACTGGGGCATCCACAACTTCTCTAGGCAACATTTTCCGGTGTGTCACCATCCTCACAATCCAGTAAAGGATTTCTTCCTAATATCTAATCTAAATCTCTTGTCTTCCAGTTTAAAGACATTCCCCCTTGTCCTATCACTACACGGCTTTTGTAAAAAGTCCCCTCTCCAGCTTTCCAGTAGGCTCTCTTTAGGTACTGGGTGACTACTGTAAGGTCTCTGTGGAGTTTTGTTTTCTCCAGGTTGAAGATATTTCCTGAGTTATAGTGTCTTCTATTTTTTAAATGATATTATACTATATCTTATTAACTTTTTACACAAAAATTTGATTTCTGTTTAGCAGCAAATATTAAGAAATTTTAGACACCATTCATGGAGTGAAAAGGAGAGAATTTAGAGACAATATTTCATGACTGCCAGAAAAGAACAGATGGTAGCCGCACACAGATGCTGCTGAAGGCAGATGACTACTCCACTTTCAGGTCTTGAAGTAAACAATAGTCTAATTACTGACAATGGTTTGTCATTGTAATAAGAGCAAACAGTAAAATAAAATTGAAGCATCATAATTTTTAGGAGCAGATGCATGCTCTAATCAAACTAAACAATACTAATTATTATATGTAAATTTTAATAGCATTAAGATATGACAAAATATAAACTGAATTGATAGAATAGCAGCTACAAAGAAATATTTCCTCCCCTTGACTAGCTGACATCAAAAGATGCTATATGCTTTAAAAGGACACAAAAATGCATACCTTAAAAAAGACCCACACCAAGTATGACTGTGTATTGTCACACTCTTAAAAGCTATGATTACATAAGAAGGGCAATGCAGACTTTTATTAAAGAGAACAGAAATATAAATATCTACTAGGAAACAAGAGAAGAAAATTAAATTAATTACATTAGGAAGTAATATATATGATCACATCATTCTGGGGATATATATTACTCAGCAAATAAATCAGAAAGACTAACAGAGATATTTTGCACACTGTTTTTACTGAAAATAGAAATGTACTTGATGTTTGTCCTTTACTCTCTTTTTTTTCTTTCCTTTGTCAGGTAAACTTCTAGGTAAAAATATTAGTCCAGTGGTGATATACAAATTGTCTTCTAGCTCACTAAGTTCATATAGGCTCAGTGCCCATTTGTTTCTTTCGAAATTTGAATTCATTGAATAGTCAATAATTTGAGCTATTATAAAGAAAAAAACAACAAAAACCCCAACAAACAGTGAACCCAGACCCTTCCTCTGTGCTTGTGGAAGTGTTATAAGCAAAAAGGACAAGGGAAGGACATTCTTTTGTTTGTGCTTGTTGCTTTGAATATTTGTTCTGTTGTATTTTTTCCTTCAGTTTGCCATGCTTTGACTGACAGGAGCAACTGACATAAAAATGTAACTAAGTATTACATCAATCTGCTATCAGTGCTCAATTCTCATTTCAAGAGCATCCATACATATGAAAAATGAGTCCTGTGACATTCACCTCTTCAGTTTTGGTATCTCAATAATAGCTCTTCATATTAATTTTGAATGACAGCCTCTAATGAAAGGTAACTCCATTAAAATGGAATCGTAAATGAGTTTACCTATGAAATCCATTTAATCATTTTGCAGATGGAACATTTATTCTTGGACCACAGGGAAAAATGATACAGTAAGCATCCATGATTCAGACAGCTGCACAAATGTTGTCTGTTCATTTTTAATACAAGGTAATTGTTTTGTTCAGAACACAAACTTCAGAATTTTATTGTTTTGTCCTCTTGAGAGACAAACTCACTTTGGCACTGAGAATGTATACTGACCATAGAAAAGTCTGAACAAAGATATTGTATATCTAGCCTCTTGTTAAAGCCCTAGTCCTGACAGGAACAAATACATCTTGCCCTTTCCTTCAATGCTAGAGACAAATATCCTTCTTCCTGACTGTAACAGAAACAGTATGAACCCCAATCCCGTTATGTGGTATCAAGTATCAGTTTCTAAGTTTGAGAGTTTCTTACAAAAAAGGGAACTTATATTTCACTCTTGCATCTTGTGAAAATAATGGAATCACCTCTTTCACTTTATCAAAGATTTTCCTTCTTCTTTTAAAGCACAGGGCTTGGACGCCTTACTATGATTCATACTTTTGGTACGTTTAGTGAACAACAGTTGTCATGACCAATATGAAACCAGTGCAAAAAAAAAAAAAAATTATTTATATAAGAGTTAAGAGGTCTTGAATAAACAAAAAGTAATACTAAATTAAGAAATAACTAGATGAAAAAACACAGAATATAAAATAAAAATAAACCTAATGTGAGATTACAACTGACAAGGTTTAAGGAAGCCCCTGGGCTAAAGATGCATTGCTTTGACTAAATCAGTGGCATTATGCTTGCTTAAAATAGATATGAGTTTATCAATTTCATTTACTCTCTTCCAATCTTTCAGAATCCTCTCAAAGATTCTGCTTTTTTACCTTAGAACTATTGCAAATACACAGGTAGATGGTATCTCAGAAGCACACTGTGCTTGTTCCCTCAGACAATGTTTACGAATCACTTATTCATCAGTAGTGATATTATATATTGCTCTTAGGATGGTGACTCTTGTTCAATGCAGACACATAAAGTTCCAAAAAAAGAGGTTGTCTGGAGAAGTTGTGGCATCTCTGCTGCTGGAAACATCCAAAGCACTGACAGGCTCTGAGCAACCACGTTTATCCTTGAAGTAAACTCTGCTTTGAGCACAGGGTTGGGCTGGATCTCCTCCTTTTCTTAGGTCCTTCCCAACCTAAATTATTCTGATTCCAAAATGCTACTGAAACTGGAATATTTATGTCTAATAAAAATTTAGAACTTCATTTTTCAGTTTTCCTTTTGATGAAAATGTAATGGTCGCTAAAGACTTTGATAAATTTGGAAAACATAACATGTTTGATTTTTGTTACCAAATATTTTTGTTAGAAATAAGAGATAGTACTGGATTCTACAACAGAGACTCTTAGGAACATTTAGGTACCTTGATTATTTTCCACTCTGTTTTTTAGTATAATAAGTGCAAATAGTATACATTTAATAGCCTGATTTAAAGAAATATATTGGATTGATAATAAAATAGAATAGATGCAGATGATTAATAATTTACAGCTTAGTTACTGGTGAAGACTTTAGCTTAAGTACAATATTTGTAGATTAAAGATGAAACACTATCAGTTTTAAGCTGAGATTTGTATCAGTTGCAATTAATTCGGTTTAAAAAATCCTGAAAACACAATTTTATTATCTAAAATCTACCTGAGTTCCAGAACTTCAATAATCTTCCTTATTAATTTCTGAGGGTGAGAGGATCTAAATTTCCAAAGACACAAGGTATGAATATGGATTTGCTTATGTAACAGCTAAAATTTACTAAGATCTTCTGTTGTACAAACTGAAAATAAATTATTTTATGTATCTAATTATATGTTATGAAGTTTACAGTAACTTTACTTCATGTTAAGGAGAAATGGCAATATAAACAGAATTTAAAAAGAAAAGAAAAAAGTGTGTAATGCAATTTAAAGTATAAAGGCATGCTATAAAAATAAAGACTTTCTCTTTTCTTCCCTCCTCAAAGCTTAGGCTAGAATTATTATCTAATTCTTAGTCTCTTCTTCTGAATATTCCAAACTGAATTTACTTTTATGCAACAGTTAATTGACCTTTTTAGAGAAATGTGTTCACAAAGTTGCCTTCCTTAAATAGACTAATTTTTATGTTTATGAAGAAGTCTTGCAGACTTTGGTCATTTCTGGGAGTAACAACAAAGAAAGAGTGATAAGACACAATGTGCTTCAACTTCTACTGCAGACATAAAACTCCACAGAATTTTTGGAGAATCAGAGAGCAGTGAAACCTTCTAACAAATACTGCCTGAAATACTAAATATCCCCACTTTTACCTAAGCAATTTCAGTCCAATAAGGAACAAATCTGAAGAAGGAGAAAAAACCCACAGCTAATTAACCAAATGAATAAATTTAAAAATCTCTTCATGTTTACTAAAAAAAAAAATTAACAAACACTGATGACTCACTTTGATCAGTGGATGACTAAGTGACAGGGACTACTCACATAAAAAGATATCATCCAACAAGTATGATTATTCCCAGAGAAGCAACAGATACAGTATATGACAGTGTTACATTTTAATTGTCCCTTTCAGAATAGAATTGCATTTAATATCCTTCATCTATCCATATAACAGAAGCAGTAAGAGTATTCTCTCAAAATTCCTCTACTGACATTTCCCTATAGGTCAAATCTTCTGCTAAGAGCATTAGCCCCAGGGTCACTGATGAAACTACCAAAAAACTCAACAAACAATAAAAAGCAACACCACCACCGCCCCCATAAAATAAAGGAAACAATTCCAATTACCATTTGTCTACATTTTAAATTACAATGCTAACATTTTCTGGTGTTATCTTTACTAGAATAGAGTCCCTTTTGTTTCCTGCATTAAAAATAAGGCCAAAAAATGCTAATAGAAAATAGTAATACTCAAATGAAATTTAAAAAGGAACTGGAGGTCTGTATTTTCACTAGCTATAAAATAATGGGAATAGACACATGCTCAGGGAAAGATGCTCATTTCTGAAGGGGATGGCATACAGGAAGGTCGCAAGATAGCACAAAGCCAAGGGAAAAGACTGATAAGAAATAAGTTTGTCCTATCAGTGATTTCATGTACCAGCCTAGCCTTGAACCTGCACCCTAAAAAGGACTTTCTGATTTTTTTCCAGGCTGGAATTGCTGGAAGTGGAGTGGGTTTAATTAATTGATTATAAAACCAGTGTGTTTTGAAGTATGAAGTAGACTCTCAGGAAAAAAAATAAGTATCAATAACCAATATTATTTTATATAATAGCAACATACAGATATTCTATCAAAGAGAAACAATTAAAAGTTCTTATACTCTAGTCAAGCCCAGGATCTACAGGTTCATACTGCCAAAATTTGAACTTGTAGAGTCATGAAAAAGTGGAGTGGAACAGACAAGGCTCTTGAAGCACTTAGTGCTTATAACCATTTATCTTCATAATAGACATGAACAGCAAAAGAAATTTATCAGTGAACTAAAAAATTGATGTTAGAGCAGTGAGACTAAAATCCGTTCCTTGGAAACGCTGTTTCATATAACCAAGACAAGAAGAAAACATGAATAATCAAGCTGTACTGTCCAGAACAAATATTGAACTTGGGAATCTTGAACACAAAAGTAAGAGAAGTGTGAACTTGCAGCAGTTTGATTAAATTATGTTTCAATTGCTATGCCATAACCTGAAAAGCAACATTGGTTTTATATGCAGTGAGCAGATTTACATGAAACTAATGATCTACAAAAACTGAGGTTGGAAATCTCGGACGGCATGAACGACAGCTGAGTCTTGGCAACTAAAGCCAGAGTGTTTAATGCTTTATGAGGGATGTGATAGAAAATAAACAAACCTAGTAATCCTAAAGCAGAAATCACCATAAGGAAGACGGAAGCCCCCCCCCATTATTGCATTAATTATGGGAGATAATGTGGAAAATGCACAATATGAAAATATAGCAGTGGTTACCAAGGTCTACAGAATTCTTCATCCTAAGGACTTGAATTGGAATATAAAAGCACCCTGAATTATTCTGAATATACTGTACAACTCAAATTATCCTTTTATGCCAAACAAGATGTCACTTTAGGAAGCAGTATGTATTAGGAATATGAAGTGCACATTAATTACCACAAATAATATTGAACTTCTGTCATCAAATATTTATATTTTTACTTTTATTTGCTTTAAACTGGCATTTTCAGTCATTTACAAGCACCACATCAGTTATTTTTTTTCATTATCTATATGTTCTCTTTACAGGGCAGACATGAACTTTCAGTTTTTCCTTAAATTTCACAAAATCAATTTTAAACCCGAGGATATTTTAGAAAATCATGTATAAATTTAGTTTTTTTCAAGGCAGAACATCTCAGTAATCTTCATACCTCCTTAGAAGTGTGCTGCTTTTCCAAAGCTGCTAAATGCTTTTTGATCAATTGCAAAGAAGATGCAGCATTTGCAGGATCAGACAAAATAAATGATTTTAAATCTAGAAGAACAATGAATATAAATTAAAAATTACTGAGATAATTCAGCTTAATCATTGTGTTGTTGCATAGTTCATGGAAATGTATCAGAACCTAAATCCTAAAGGTCATAAATTCTTTTTTCTCTATGCAATTCTAAAATATATGTAAACATTTTGATACATGAAAGATAATAAAATAGTGAAAGGAATTAAGAAGGCAACTCATTACCCATATTAAGGGACACAAAACATTATCAGACTGATAAGTGTTAATGTAAATGCTGCCTCATTGCAAAAATGATTTAAAATAGCTTTGTTATATTTTAGAAAAAGCAATTAAGATTTAATGTACAACCTGATTATTCATTCATGAGGCTTGATTAAGTTTGTTTTTTATTTTCATTCCCTTGTGTCACAAAGAACTTAACCAGTAGACCATGGGGTTTTTCTTTATGCAGTCAACTCATGTGATAAAGCCAGAAAAAAAGTTTTTTAAAAAAAAGAAAAAAAACCCAAACCAAAAAAAAAAAAAAGAAAGAAAGGAAACCCCATCCCTAACACAATTACAAAATGATAGAAAGAAAAGTTTCTTTCTTGTTAAGATTTCTGCTATTTGTGTTTCAAAGCCTCTGTTAGTAACAAACCTTTGTCTGCAGGTAGAGATTTGTAACAAACGCTAAACAGAACTCCCATGCACACATCTAAATCCATTCTCATCTACTCAGCCCAGCCATACACTTTGAAGATCAAGCATACACAGTGAAAATGTGCTCTATTTTTTACAAGTATTAATGACAAGTTTTGAAAGACAAAATATTCCATACTCTGTCCTCACTTTAAATAAACATCCACAGATTTGTAACAGCCTACTGACTGTGCAGAGAGAAATTTGATTAATTTTCAGAATATTTTGCTTTTTATTATTGTACTCCAGTTCTCCATTACCTGACTTATTTATGAAAAATCTCACTGTATCTATGATTTTTCATTGTAATATCACCAATGCCCATTTTTCACCAGAAATTTAATTACAATTGGACACCAGTTCTAGATTCTAAAGACAACATTTATAAAACTTACAGTAAATTTAAAAACTTTTTTCTGTTAGGATAAGTCAAATGACATGAAAAAATTTCTTTCCTAAAATTTTACCTGAGAATAATGTTCAGATTGAGCACAGAAGCTAAAGAAAACAGGAATGCTTGTGCCTTTCTAATATTACAATATTACTGTTCTATAGTAGTAGAATTCAGTTCAGTGTATTCCAATAAACATTCATGTTTATTGAAATACAACACCTTTGATTTGATTCTCAGCTATTTTTTCCTTGGCTTCAAATACTGCATAAATATTACCCAAGGAGATGCTGTTTAGCATAATGGCAAGAATAAGATAGTCAGAGATAAATGGAAAAATCATTAATTTGAAATAAAACGTGTTTTTTTGCATTGAGACATTTCATATTTTCATGGAGAAATTTGTTAAGATTTCATTTTCAACCAGCAAAAGAATTACTTTGGCAGTTTCTATCTAAATTATTACAGATTTTCTATAAAATTATTTAAAAGCAATGTACTACATTAAAGGCCAGCATAAAACAACTCCATCTTACCTGGTTCCACTACAGTCTGGAAACATCAAAAGTTTGTCATATATATTGAGCAACTTCTTTAAAAAAAACCCCGTAAATAATAATTTCTTAACTTTTTCTTCTAAAGATTTCTGGCCATGAAGATATGAATACTATTTCCAAAGTCTGACTCCAAGTCACAACTGCCACTTTTGTAAATAGAATAATAAACTTGGTCACGACATTTATTATACATAAGTGACTATGAAATATGGCAAGTTGAACCATTTTTGTACAATTTGCCTAAAAATATTACACAGTTCAAATGGCTCTAATGGCAGGATTTCAAAAGTCAGACGCAAAATATATGAAGATACAGGGGCAACAAGCTACTGAGAGAGTCAGAGTACACCAAATGCAAACATTAAATTATACTGAAGTTCAGAATTATCACAGAGGGAGCAGCTTAGCCAGTGCTCACAGATACATTTTCATGGACTCTGACCCTGAGCTCAAGGAAGGAAAATATTTTAGTATACATGTAAAAATAAATAAACGGTTGGCTATTAAAAAAAAGGACTAGTTGGCAGAACAGTGCCATAATGAGAAAATGGGAATAGAAGTGTTTCTGGAGGATTTATTACCAGCATCCTTTCTAAAATGAGATAAAATGCCTGGAGAGATACACAGTCTACTCCCTGACCTTGCTGTGATATGTCATATGAACAGCAGAACCACAAAGCCCATTCTCTAAGGAGACATAACATATTTATGATTTCAGTAGAAACATGGTTTCTGGGTTATCATCCTACCCTGTGAGTAAAGTACTTAGTAAAGTTAGTAAAACCATAATATACTGCATATTATTGATACATGTAAATCATATGTGACTCAGTATTACAAAGAAGACTTCTACATCAAGTCAGTGAAAAGTAAAGGTAACTTTGAACATATTTATTTCTCTAATTTTTAATCTACTGAACAGAGATATAGCAAAGAAAGGGCACTCAGAAAATCTATACACACAGAAAAACTGAGCCATGATCAATTTTCAATATCATCTAGCTCACCTGTCCTTCTTAGACTCATACTGAATTTGGTAACAAAATACAGTACTATTCTTGATCTTTACTTTGCAAGTATAGAAATAATTAATGATTATTATTAGAATTTATTCTATAGTGCAAGGTTGGGACTCTTTGCTACAGCAAAGTTACTATTAGCTACAGATAAATACAATTCACACTGAAAGTAGTAAGTCAAAATAATTTTGGTTCTTGGTACCATATGTACTTATATGTAGCCAGATTAGATTGTGTCAAGATGTTGAAATTAAAATACTATCATAAAATAAGCATAACACATCTTGCTAAAAGTATCATTTCTTACTACCCAGAAGACTGAATGTATAAGAACAATGGTGCAGGTTTTTTTTTTTCATGAGGAATTTCTAACTGACTTTTGTAGTTTGCATTTAAATATCAAAATTCAAGTTTACTCAAAACATCAAAGTTCAAAACTCAGCACCTTTCTTTATGCTTAACGCTACTTCTCCAAATCAGTAACATAGCAGCTTCCTTCTCAGAATACACCACCAGTGCACATTGTTATCTGACTGTGAGACAGATTCTCATTTCCGTCATGTCTAAACAAGTGCAGAGTGAAATATATGGCTATTTTAATTGCATTGTGCTCCCAGTTGATTGGTCTGGAACTCACAAAACTGGCAGTAGCATTTGACTTGATGGAGCTTGGTTTTATGCATTTGTTGTATGCACTGGCACAGCTGTTCACATTCTGGTATCTGAATGGAGTATTGTGGTAATCTGTACTTAAGAAAACATCAATCTTACATTGTCTAACTTCCAGCAAAGTCAAAATTCCATTGAACAATTGCATTGATATCAAAAGACATCTGATAGCTTCTTGTCTGTCTTAAAAATAAAAAATAACAACAAACCCCACAAAACAAGACTACCAAAAAAATGAGACTGAGAGAATAAGGGATTACTGCTTGTTGCCAAAACACCATCAGTAAAGAAGTAGAGGAATCAGTAAGCTACTATGCAAAACAGAGAGAAGTGTTAACAATATTCTTTCTCCTCTCGAATAGAAATTTGCATTTGGAAAAAGAAAAGAAAACCAAGACACGGTTAACAGTGGGGGAGAAGGGGAGTGAGAAAGAAAGAGGCTGAAACAGTAGTTGGCTGCAATATTTTTTTCCCTCCTCAAGACCACAAATAAGAAAAGCAGATTTGAGCATCCTTCAACATTAAAATGAAGAGACAAACTTCATACTAAATATTTTAGAACTCAGCAGGCTAAATTTTTACAGCATTGACTCAGGAAAGTTATTTTATCCTAAACACTTCATATAATTGTAATTATCAAAACCTCAGTGATTTTAAAAGTACTTCAGGAATATTTATATGCTGAAGTGCTAAAATTACAGTGGAATTTAGATCCCAACTGTTCTAGATGTCACAGAAGTGCATGATAGGGAGTATTTCACAGTCTAAAAAGACAAGAAATTAAAATTAAGAGACAAAGAGAGGATGCAAAAGAGGGAAGAAGTGATTGATTCAAGAAGTGAGAATCATCAGAGAAGTGATTGATCCAAGATCTACTGCAGAGTCACTGTCAGAGAACAGCATGTCCCAAATCCTAGTCTAATCAGCCAACTGATAACCCAGAGCACCGGCATTCCTGTCACCAACAGTAAGTGGTGCTTCCATAACATAATGAAGATATCTTATCCAGTAGACGTATATAATTACACATAATGAGAAATGGGAAGAACATTATGGACTCATTTCATATACAGACTCCTTTTCTTTTTGACATCACTATATTTTAGCAGAATCTTTCAGATCTATATAGCTGCCACCTGCCTTTGCCTAAAAGTCACAGCAGCTCTAAGGCAGCTTTTTCAGTTTTATGTAGATTTTTTTGAGTTCAGACACTCTTCAGAACCGTTCCCAACATAAATATGTCACCCTTTTGATGACAAACCTCAGATTTGTCACAGGTATGCTGTTTCACATCTTTACTGGGAATGAAAATCTGTTTTTCTGAGTAACACTAAAGGGTGAGCCAATATTAAAATATTGACAGACACTAAATTAGACAGTTACACAGGCCAAGATTCTGACTGTGTGAAGGCTTAAATGTTAACAGCTTGTGTTAATAAAAACTTACTTCAATTGAAATTGAAAATTCTTTTAAATCAGTGAACATTTACTTAAAACTATAAACTTAGTCTAGTTAAAGGCAATGTGCAAGAGTAGTTGTGTGTCAATGTTGTCCCTTGCAGTCTAGTTCCTTGAACTGAAGCTATTATTCTACTAAATCTAGTGAGCATTAAAAGATATCTTTTTGCAAATATTTTTTTATTTAAACCACAAAGAAATTAAAAAATATCAGCCAAAATTGGAAATATCTCTGAAGTAATGTACAGAAAGGATTTTGATTTGCATAAAAAATGAATGATGACATTTAATTTAAATAATACCCGCATTTCTAGCATACTGTATAGCACTTTTATGATATTAGGTAGAGTTATTATCGAAAGATAAAAAAATAATTATGTTGTCATAAAATAGTCTTCTGAAGGCATGAAGATTCTACTTCTGAAATGCATGAAGACAGTTCACTTGGCTGCCCTTAAGACTCAGAGAGAAGCAGATTAAAGATGATTTCTCTCTTATGAAGAATTTAGGCATCTGGATCACTTCCTGATAAATAATCTTCTCCTCACTAAAATGCTAAGTAACTTTTACTTGATTGCAGGGCAACAACAGGACATTTTCAGCAGGAAAACTGTGGAAAATATCTTGGATTGGTTGGGAGTATAGCAATACATTTAAAAAAACTGAGTTATACAGGAAGATGCAGGCAAGTGTTAAACACAGTGCTCAACTGCTATAATTCTGTTTAAGTGCTAAATACAGCATAACTGGTATCCTACAAGTATTTTGCATTATTTTATTACTTTTTATACAAAAATACTTCTTCAGGTTAAAAAGATACTTAATTCTGAGGAAATGGTATATGTTGAAGTTGTGTAGAAAGACTAAGGCAGTCATAGACCATAGTCATAGACAGCACAGTCATAGACAAAAGTCTCTGTGTATCTTACAGGTTACATAATGTTCTGTGACAATCCCATAAATTTAATTATTGTCTATTGAGACTTTATAAGTCTATAATTTATACCTTATGCAACCTGACATCAGTACTTTAACAACAATGCCAAGACAGCGCAATCTGTGACATTTAGGTGTATTCCTTTTCTAGAAATAGTGTGAATTCTATTCACCATTCTAGAAATAGAATGGTGAATTTCTCTTCTATGATCATATTTGTTTTTATGTAAGACCTTTATTAGTCCATGCTTCTTTCAGAAGAATATATCTCATATATTTCAGAAATGACTTATTTCTTTACGAGTATTAATTACAAAAAGAAAAGAAATATAAAGAAATAAACCTATTTTTTTTATTTAGATATTTTTAAGCTATTGTACCTATGTCTATTTGCTTGGGCAAAACCAGTGTAGTACTGTTGCACACCTTTGTTTAATATTGTTCCATAGTTAGGTGTAGCACTATTAAATAAATAAACAGTAATACACAGAAAAATTGTTTGAAAAGGATGTTTTAACATTCAGGGTAACCATGGATACAGAAAACATCTGGTCATTAAAAGCCCATGGAACCGAACAACTCCAGCAGTTGCCCAAATTTTTATTGCAACCCTGCATTTTCAAACAAAATCCCATCTGCTGACATGAATATAGAGGTCTCCTATGTGGTTTGGAGGTTTTCCAATATCTGCAGATTTCAAAACCACACTCAGACCCCACAAATTTGTCTGCCAATTTTAGTATATTAATTAACACTTTATTGGTTTATGAAATACATAAGTCTTCAACTATCCTGAGAAGGTAACAACACAAAAGCAGGAAGAACATTGTATTTAAGAGCTTAACTGTTTACTTGTGGTAGCCACTTTTTGCAACGTAGCTGGCAGAATTGACATTAAAAAAGCCTTACATAGCAGATGATCTGCTGTTTCATAAGGCGGGGCAAATAACTGAAAATACATTTAGAAATGGAGCAAATGTTAAATATTTTGTTATATTGCTAATTGTCTCCTTCTTTCTCCAAGAACGATTAAGATCAGAATATATTGTCACAATATGAATATGCAAAATTAGCTGTCCCTCATGAAAGTCCTTCTGCAGCAGCATGAGATTTTTTCCTTTCAGGAACACCACTGCTTGCCTGCACTTTGTCTTAACTTTGCTACATCCATCTGACCTTAAACCCAACATTTTAGATTTGAAACACAGATGCAGAACAGAAAATTAAAAAAAAAAAAAATCAACTCTTGTTGTGAACTGCAAAGCAAATCAATATAGAGTTCATCTTCCCTTAATCTACCCATTTGAACATCACCATTGAGCCAAGAGTTAATGCTGTCTAAATACTTTTCAGATGCCTAGACTGAATTTGCAGGTTTTCTTTTCCTTCTTCCTGTTTAATCCAGGCACTGCTGTAGCTTTTGAATCTAATTTAGCAAAATACTAAGCTCAAAATAAATAGACTGATTTTCAAATATCCCCAGCACATTTTTTACTTTGATGTTGTTTATAGTGCAAAGTAACATCCAAGAATATTTGAAGCTGTTCTCTCTGTATATACGTTTCACTTTTAAAAACGTTTGACTTCAAAGAGTAGTATTCTGCTTCTCATGCCTGAAATAAAAGTTGTCAGATTTTATGTCATGTTTTATTGCATATCATTGTACAGTATGTTCTAGGCTATACATAGAAATCCTATTGTCTTAGCTACCTTGAAATTCTTCCATTAAAATGTTACATGACAGTTTATGGACAACAGCACATTCAAACATTTTTCCTTTTAACGACAGACAATGACATTTCTTTATCTTAATGTATTTCTCCTGTTTCTGTGCCACTGACAACAAAACATTCACAAGACTGGAAATGCAATATACTGCAGAGATGGTTTAGAAATAGGTCACACACAATTTTCATTACAGGACTGTAATTGGAACCCTATGAAATCTCTCCAATGGAAAATGGCAATGGATGAAACTTTTTTTTGTTTGTTTGTTTTGATACTGTAACAACCAATGTATAAACATCTTTTTTTTAAAGGAGTCATCAAAAAAGTCTTAACTGAGCTTGAGCTGCTTTCCATGCTCCATGGCCTTGTGTACTCTTAGACACTGTTGATGGACTGAGGTAGGCATTCTTAGTCTCAAAAACAAAAATGAATCTTGAAGGAGAAGTGACTAGAATGTGTCAAGTTCCTAAAGGAATAACCTGGGGGGTTAAAATCTTGCATTTATACTTCTGAAAACAATTCTGAGTGTATTCACGTGTATACATACCCACAGTGACTACATTTAATAAAACAGAGGAAAATCTTTTAATGAGACGGTTGATATAATGGCTCAGAAACCATTCAGATTCAAGGGATTCTTTGCAACGAGTAGCAAGCCTCTTGTAAAGTATTCTGATTCTTTTCTAGACAAAGGCAGTAGAAGAAGATTGGCATACTGAATTATACCTTATTGGTTAACAATATGTCATTTTTTTTCCAAGATAATTCAAAAGCCTTTCATAATCTGCTATACTATGTAAAATACCATAAACTATAATTCTTGAAAACATGTCCTACTGAAATTGAAACTAAAATGTTTGACATACCAAAAAAAAAAAAATTGGTTTGGTTCTTTAAACTGACATGAATTTATACATACTAAATTACTTTTAAAAATATTGATTTTATGGAATGGTATTCAGTCCTAATTTAGTGTATTCTCATTAATCAGACTATATGCATTACTCTGCATTACATAAGACAAATTTACATCACAGGAATTATGATTCAGATATGGACAATGTCCCATATCAAAAATGTGACTTGAAATACAAATTTAAATGGAAAAAGCACTTACATTTCTGTGCAACTTTCATTCCACTAGTTGCTAAAGAGAAATAATTTGTATACAATAATTTAACTAAAACAAAGAACGTGAGAAAAAAAAGAAATGCTTTTGAACAAGCTCTTGATCAAGTTCTTCAGTACTTCCAGAACTATTCTTTTATTCTTATGGTTCTGTACAAACATGACACTTTTTTTTGTTTGTTTCTATGATTGTATTGTATTTCTGACTGTTATCAGTCATGGTAGAAACTGCTGTTCTACAGATACTGTTGCTTGATTACATTGGAATAAAGGATAAAATATTCTACCATCCTTTGACAGGTCAATGGCATTGACTGAATTTAAGAGACCACTCAAAAGTGCACAAGGAAAGAGACTGACAACTCTGCTTCATATATATATTTCAGTATAAGGAATACTACCTCTTCAACCAACTTGGAGCATGAGTAAAAAAATTCATTTGGATGATCTTTCTAAAGTCTTCTGTCTACAAGCAGAAGGCATAGAGAACTCATTAAGTTTTCCACTAGATGTAGCAATTTTGCCTGGCTTCATTTCCAAGTAAAGCCGGCCTCACTGTTATGTTTTGACCAGACATGAAAAGGTCCCTAGAAACAGAGTACGAAATAAAAAATCATGAATATTCAATAATTTAATGGATCATTTCTGTACACAAGTATTAGTAACTTTTTCTTGTCATGTCACTTGTACATATCCTAGAGCTATGTTACTCATCGTTTTCACGAGGGAACTAAATCTTGCTAACATAATTAATTGTCAGACCTTGACAGAATTAACAGTGATAGCCATCTCAGTAACTGTATGAAAAAAGCAATTTTCCACAAGAGACGAGTAAACTGATGATGTTCACCGATGATAATAATAATAATAGTAATAACAGTAATAGTAATAATAAAAATAATACTTCTTTTCAAGAATTAAAAGCAATAAACAGGCAGGTGTTGAATGGGAGAGAGAAAGAAAACATTTGTGCTATTTTATAGTTTTCTCGGAAGAGTGAAACTTATTTATTTAAAAGGAAAGGAAATTAAATAAGCATGGGCAACTAGACTTTAAAGAAAATTAGTTTTTATAAGTACCATTCACAGCAGTGTTGGGGAAGTCAGCAGCTGTCACAATATGGTATTCACCAAACTCAAACTGGAGGAAGCAGGAAACAAATTCAGTGCAAAGACTTTGATGGTCTCCAGCTTCTTGTCTACATGTAATGGACAAGTTTTCAGTTTAAAAGTTCAAATGGTCTTCATTTCTTCAATTACTTCCCAACAACTAGCAGCATGATTCACCTGCCTCTCCAACCGTGCATGAATGTTACTGGCAATAACTGGGACAGTGGCTACCATGCTGATAAGGGGAGAAACCAAACGTTGCCGTGTCTTAGTGAGTTTTCAGTGTACAAGAGAGTCCCTCCTGCACATAATGCAGGTAGGGAGTTTCATTTTATACAAAGTAGGCCAAATAGCTTATTTCATCCAAAGCATGCCTGATTCATTTACTACAAGTTCTATTCACACCAGGATAACATCATGAACTTATCTGGGAGGATCTAACTATCATTACATATAGCTTACTGTGAATAAAAGCCACAAAATGAGCCATGTTAGCATAGTCCCTAAGAAATAATAAAACATGTTCCAGCCAGAGGGTTTAGTCACAGTAAAGGAGTCAAGAGAATAAAACTCTTTAAAAGAGAAGTAATTAAGAAAGCTAAAGATATGTAACTGTCTTTCCTAATCATGACCTCTGGAATCCCTGAGGATATCCTGTGAATTTCTGAGCAGTGTCAGATAAATGGGTTCAATGGGAATACAACATATAACTTAATTCCTTACTACAGGGATTCTGCATTTGGAAGGAAAGGAATGTAGTCATTCTTAATATCTCCAGGAGATCATATGTAGAACTACACAAATTTACATTGTTTGCTCCAACTAAATGTAAATGTTAAACCCGAGGACTTTTGGTGGGTACATACTTCACAATTGCAATGATGGATGATACTAAGAGGTTAAGAAATAAACAAGCATCTAAATACAAAGAAACTGGAAGGGTGGATAAGCATTCCAATTTGACAGATTTCAAATAACTTGAACTGTTTATTGGAACTATAAGCATTTAAATCCAAAAATTTCAGTATACTATTATGAAAACACAGAAGGATGGGAACACAGGAATCTCACTTGATGAATTTAAATAAAAACTAAGGTTATGTCCACAGCTGAATAGTGAAGTCTAAATAGTAAACACCTCAAAAAGAATAATTAGCCTAATATCTGGTACAAATCTGCACCTTTAAGTAAAAGTTGATTTTGATACTTATGACAGAGAGTAGAGAAGGAAGACGAGTGGGAATTCTTCAAGGACTCTGAAAAGGATATTTCTCAGGTAACATTAACAGGTATGAGAACAAGGCTCTCACTAAATCTAGAATCAGTTCTAGTAAGATTTGCAATCATTGTAACTACTTTTGAAAGTACTTTGCTAGCCTAGGCTTACATGCATAAATTTTTCCTCACACAGAGATACTAATTTTCTGTACATGATTTTTTCTGGTTACCATTTTTCTATCTTTAGGCTAGAACTTGCAGCAGAATTTTCTTGTTTTGCATCTTAACCACAATTATGAAAAGAGTGAAGCAAGTCATTAACAATGCATTTTGGAACATAATAATACTTTGTTAATAAAAAGCATGTTGTTTTCTTTTCTTCTGCTTTGTTTCATTTGTTTGTTTGTTTGCTTGAGTGGTTTTGTTTGGGGGAGGTTCTGATGAAACAAATGTTGTTTGATGGCAAAATGATTTACTTATATTCCATTACAAAGCACACCATCCTTAATTCAGTTTGTTTGCAGGACTGGAAGTGATGGCTGTTACAGTGGCAATACATTTCACATTGTATAAACACAGTTTCCAGGCATACTTTAATATATTAGAATTGTAACAATCTAAATGGACTCCAAGATTCTCAAAACCTTTTTTTTTTTGTTTCAGTGTAGAGAGATTCTTAGCATGCTACTTCACTATAAATAAAAAATACTGGTTTAACTATAGAAAAGTATCATCTATGAACCCATAAAAAAAACCCAAGCAGGTTCCTCAAGAATGAAAACTGCTTAGCAGTGAAGAGGATGAAAAATACTGAACTGAACTGAAACTGTACATAACTGTAGTTATGTAGAATGTAATTACCCAATTTGGAAGGAGGCCAGAGAAACACAAGACAAATTCTGCCATCTGTTGCAGTCATATCATCTCAGTAAGATCAATGGGCAGAGTTTGGCTCAGCAGAGAGTAAACCTTTCAAGCCATGGGATCTAATCACTGCAAGTGGTCAGTACCTTGGCCCTGTGCCTCTTTTGGAGGATTAGACATTCAATAGGTTATCTTTAAACAATTGACTCTCATAGAAATCCTCCTTCTAAACAGTAAGAATCTTGAATTGCCATTAAAATGACTTAAAGCACGACCTGCCAGGCTGGAGACATGGGAGAGTAGAACGTGGTATCACATCTGAAATTGACTATATTTTATACTCATAATAGTTATTTGAGAATTAAAATTCTGAAGGAAAAGGAATCTGTTGTTTCAAAGTTGGTTTTGTCCCATGGTTTGTAGTCAGTTGAAATGGTACATTGTAAAACATGAGTATATCAGAAGAGGTCTGACTCGAGACATGCAATTATCTCTATTTTCAAGGCCCTCTCTTGACATCATGATGCATCAATGGCAGAACTAGAATGAGAATTCAAGTCTTCTGAGTCTTGATTCAGTGCTTTATCATCCATTACATGACAGTGACCTCCATGACCTCAAATATCTCCTAGAAGTTATGACATTTATCTAAAACAAAATTTAATAAAATATTTGATTAATCTTACTTTTAATATCTCTCTGAAGTTTCTTTTCACTCTTAAATTATGTGTCTATCACTCTCTCAAGTGAATTCATACTGTTTTGAAGGACTCGTAGTTCAACTGTGGGACAATAAATTTTAATTCCACACAGACAAAAGTGGCCCTTTTTATGGGAAGGAACTTCACAAGGAGGATGGCCTTGCTTTATCCATATGACAACTGCTTTGTTTTAAATCTTCATCCACCTTACCACAAAAACATAATCTGAAATTGTACATATAGAACAGTGCACTATTATTGCACACATTTCAATATTTTTTGTTATTGAAATAAAGAAGAAACTTGAAAAACTGAATGTCACACTGACCATGCCTTCAAATTGTTTACCTTACAGCAATGTTGAACAGAAAATAAATACATTGAGCCTTTTTTTTGCTAATATTTTTCTTAAAATGTACAGAGTATAAAGTTGTGGTGGCCTTCAAGTCGGTGAAAGATAAAAATATAAATCCATAAGAATTTTTGATGTTTGATCCTAGTAGGCTTACTCAGAAAATATTAAACTAAATTTGAGGGGTATTATATCTTGAGGCACGAAAGACGATTTTACTTATATTCAGGGAAAGCAGTTAAAAACAGAAACAGCACCAATTTACTTTTTTCACCTATAACAAGATATGACTCTAGAATACAGAAAATTTATTGGTACTATTCCAGGTAGAGACACCTTTTATTTTTTTCCTATTTTGCAAGAATAATATTAATCTTAAGAGCTTTGTGAAGGGCCAGATATTCAGCTAACAGAATTATTTATAAAAATGAAATCCTCTTAGTAATGTCTAAGATAACTCAATCATTTCTTATGTTTTGATATAATATTTTAAATTATTTTCACTCTATTATAGTCATGTATGTGCAGAGAAGCTCCTGATAAACTTGTTATGCAGACTCTGTCACCTGGAACCCTGCAGAAAAAAATTTCAAATCTGTTGGGCTGAGAATTTTATTTCCTTTCAAATAAATGCTAGCATGACACTTTACATTAAACTTGTCCTCATAATTCACCAGCTTTTCTAAATATATATGTGCTAGAGATCCTTTTGAAAGACATGGAGCTGTTATCATGTCTGTTCTTCATCAGCACAGCTCACAACCTTAGAAATCTGATGGATTGGAACTATGCAATGGTTTGGGACAGTTTTCACAAGTTTACATGTTATATTAGTGCACTCCATTATCCTAATAAAAATGAATAAGGAATATAATTATTTGATTTTTAATTATTATTTTTTAATATTATATAATTTTTAATTTAATTTTTAAATTTTATTTAATTTAATTTTATTCCTTCCATAGACTTTCTCACTTAAAAGCTATGAAAAACTGCATTTGCTCCCAGTGATTAATCAGTTAGTTAGCCATCTGCAGTTTTCCTCCTTGCATGATACAGGCCAAAATTATTCACCTTTACTATGCTTTTCCCTCATTTGGAGCCACCAAATCTAGTAACCAAACTGTAATCAAGACCAAAATCTGAAAATCATGAGTCTTGACTCTGCTTAATAGGAGTTTCATTATCTCATTTGCAATTGGAAGCTTCAAGGCTTCACCTTGAATGACTTCCCAGAAAAAAACTGTAGTGCAAAGACCATCAGAAAAAGTCCTGAATTAAAGAAGACCTACAATTACATATTTCTCATGCAATCCACTCTCTTTTCTCAAATATTTTTTAATATGAAGATCACTTCATTTGCATATGCATTGCATATAGCTCTGGTTCAGATCCTAGTATTCACAAAATTAACCCAATAGGTTTGACAGGTTCTCCCTACTAGTCAAGCAGGTGTTCCTCTTCTAGAGTCCATGCTGACTACACCCAATGAACTTCTTGTCCTTGCCTGGAAGCTATTTGCTCTACCGCCTTTCCAGGGACCAAGATGAGGCTGACTGGCCTGTAATTCTCTGTGTCCTCTTTCTTGCCCTTCCTGAAAATGATTGCCACTGGCATTCCTCCAGTCCTTGGGCCTCTTTCTCAACCACTGTTGTTTTACAAAGATTATCAAGTGGCCTTGGCAATGACAATAACCAGCTCCCTCAGCACTTGTGGGCGCATCCCATCAGAGCTCAGAGACTTATCTATGTCCAGTTTTCTTATGTATTCCCTGATCTGATCCACTTCCAGCAAGTATCCATTTTTATTTCTCCAGACTTCTGCCCTGGTATTCCTGAAAGCTGGTCTTGCTCGTAAAGTGTGAGGTGAAGACACCATTCAAGACCATAGCCTTTTCCATATCCGTTGTCACTTCTCTCCCCCACCCCCATTTAGTAGAAGATTCAAATTCTACTTAGTTTTTTTGTCACCTATGTACTTATAGAAGCCCTTCTTGCTGCCCTTGACATCCCTGGCCTGATTAAATTCCACTTGGGTCTTGGCTTTCCTAGCTGTATCTCTGTATGATCAGGCAATGTCTCTGTATTCCTCCCAAATTACCTGTCCTTACTTCCACCCTCTGTAGAATTCCTTTTCGCATTTGAATGTTGCCAGGATCTCCTTGTTCACCCACGCAGGCCTCCTAGGATTTTTCCTGCTCAATGGGATGGATCACTCGATAGCTCAGAGAAGACCACTGAATATAAACCAGCATATATTGGGGTGATTGAAGTCCCCATAAGGACTGAGATCTGTAAATGTGATACTGCTTCTACCATATGTAGAAGTCATTAACCACTTCTTCATGTAGTATGCCTAAAGCAAGATTTTAGCCAATCTCATTTCCAATCCACAGACTTAATGCTCCTGTTCTGCTTCTTCTTTGCTCATAGAATATTCACTTCTTTTTTCCCTACCATTCCAACTACCAGTTTTCAAGTGTAAAGAGTCTCATTTTTCATTGAGATTAAACACAGTAAAGATGATGCTTAAGCATATATCCAGTATTTGAAAAACTTAAATCAGTTCAACTACTTCTGTGAAGCACAAATATCACTGCATCCATAAATGCAGATTACTGTCAGAAAATACAGGAAATAGGCTTAACATTACTCTTGACATTTGAATTCTTAAATTTTTTTTGTCTTTGGTTAGGGTTTTTTTTGGTTAAAGTGAAAACACAAACCTGTTAACACAAGGAGTTTTGGAAAACTAAATGCAGTTCAAAATGACTATGTGAATAAAATACCCCTATTATTTACTCATTCAGAAAACAGGCTACAAGACACTGCAGAGAGTAGAGCCTAAGTGAAAATTCCTGCTTACAAAAGAAATAAGTTAAAGGAGTGGCATCCTGCAACAGCCTAGCAGTTTTAGAAAAACATGAGTTTCTGATTTATTTGTTGAGAGAAAAAAATTCTGCAACAAAGTTCTCTTTGTTTCTAGACACATTATGATCAACATTATGTTGTTTTGGGGATAAAACATTCTTTTTGTTTATAAATAACTGGTATTGCTTACACCTTGTTCAGCATGCATACTCGAGTTGTATGTGTTTTTATACGGAAAAAAAGTTTTGATGTAAATCTTAATAGGGGTATATTTTTATTGTGTCTCATGAGAAAAATTTAGTTTTTCTAACTCATCATAAAGAATTTAATTTAAAATCACAGGATAGGATTGAAACATTTACAGCCATAGGAAAAAAGAAAACACACTCCATTGTACAGGAATATACTATAATAATGAGCTATTACCTTATTGGAAACATGGTAATACTACTATTTGCAGCAATATCTAGAGCTATACATAAACATAATTTCACATACAAAACGTGAGTGCTACATATTTTTAACGTGCATTGTAAAATTTATTTCACTTGAGAATAGCAAATCTAAAGAAAAAATGCACCCTTTTATCCTTGAAATTGTATACTTTTCTATCAGCTCACTGTCAATAGTGTTTGGAATCACACTTACTTGCCTTGATCACTTCAATGATTCATGTCCTAAACAGTGCACAAAATAATGAGAAAATCTGACAGCACATCAGATTTTTACATTAATTTACATAAATCAGATTGAGTATTAACTGCATGTCAAGTATCCGTTCAAAACCTGCTAGGTTAGGGTATGGCTATATAAATGTACTCCTAAGAGGGGAAGTGAAAATTAATGTGTATCCTATAGTAAAAGGAAAAGTAGCAGAGTCAGAAAAAGTAAGAACTTTTCATATTCCTATGAGTCTCAGATACAAGTAATCACAAAATTGCACATTTCGTCGGAATACACAAGATAATTTCCTGACAATGAAACAGAAAACAACAAACTAATTTTGTGGTGTGTTAAAGACATACTGCCTGTAACATTAAGTAAAATTCTTTTGTGCAACATATATTAACAGTGAATATATTGTGATTAAGTGCTATCTAAAGAAAATTACTTTAGCATTTGGTCTTATCCCTTTATTCCTACCACTCAGATTAAAAGTGAAAACAGAATCTTCATGCTTTTTGCTAAATCACTGATAAACTGCTGTGTTAGGGAAAAGAACGTAAATAAATGTGACACTTTAAAAATACAAGTTCTCTCTCCCTTTATACAGGGGTTTTTTTTAAGTAATATAGGGAACTGTATTCTTCCAGTACTGTAAGCATTTTTCCTGTGTTTTACTTATTACTCCAGACAGATCAGAGAGAAGGTTTTTACTGAGCATCAGGAAATTCAATAGGTAAACAGTATTGTAGACTTGAAACCTGTCTTTTCACACAATGAAAAACGTTCCAGATGAGTGGTAGTTTTATAAAAAAAAACCACTTACAGTACCGCAACATGTATATTTTAGAAAAGAAAGTTAAATTATTTTGTAGTAATTCCTTATATAAACCCTTTCCTGACACTTCTAGCAAATGTACCGATTAATATCAGAATCAAAAAGTCATAGAAGTGCTGAGGTTAGAAGGTACCTTTGGAGAAGATCTAGAAAAGAGGTCTCCAAACACTTTTGATCAGGTACCCTTATCACTAAGAAGTGTTTGAGCAGGTAGCCCAAATATATGTGTATTCATTCATAATGTACTACTGTACTTTATTGATTCTGTACAGACACTATTGCTAAAAAGTATAAAGACAAGGTTCCCAATGCAATCTGCAATTGGAGTCTTTTCCCTGGAAAGATAACCCTACAGACTGTAGTGCTTCTTGACCAACTACACAGAGTTTTAAAGAACGCAGAACCTGTGACAGCTAAAGTCATGAACAGTTGCACATGTGCACCTAACCTACAAGCAATCTGTTGGGTCACCTGTTAAAGCAGTGGTGAGGTTCACATTAAGGCTAAGGAAGAACAGGAAAAAGCAAGCTGTGAGGCAAAGTTTAGTTTTCCCATCTTAAGTGAGGCAACTGAAGTTTTTACACATGAATATATATAGCAAGAATTTGATCTTAAAACAGACAAAAAAACCCCCAAACTAAACCAAACACCCAAATCCAAAATACTCAAAACAAGCCTAAAAATACTTTCAGTGCCCACCATCCCATATTTTCCTATTATTCCTACCATTTCCTATCTTTTCTTTGAAATCTGTTTGCTTGGGTCTGGTCTTTGTGTGGATTTGACTGTCAGAACTTCAAACACAGGAAATGAAAAAACAAACAAAAGCTCAAGAAAAAATGACACTTATTCTTCAGGATAAGGCAAGAACTTCTTTATTTTTACTTTACCTCCACCTGAGTCTTTATGCACCGTGGTTTTTTACAAGTGTCATATTGTTTGATAAGAAAATGCTTATCCCTGCACACTTCTATACAAGAAAAACTCAAAGGTTAATGGTAGGGAGAGGCCTTCTTTATATTGTATCATGAGTGTGATTACACAAAGGACTATTATAGGCTCCAAAATCCAGCTTGTGATTCACCTCTCTCTGTCCCTTTCCATGAATTCAGAGGAGAGCAAACACAGAACTTCCATACACTTCTAGACGAAGAGTGATCCTTGAAATGAAGTGCAATGATGAAATTCCAGCCATTTTGCAGAGAATGAAAAGCAGCTACTTTCATGGTCTTACTACCCATACTTTAGTCACAACAACAAGAACAAGAAACCTTTACTCTGAGATGGGTGTGGGAGCTTTTATTAAGCCAGATTATTTTCAGAAAGAGGACAGATGGAGGAGAAGGAAGAACAAATATCTTGCACATACAGGTTTAAAGATAAAGATTGATCTCTTTCACATAATGTCTCTTTTGAGAGAAGTATAAAATTAGGTATTCATGAGGATCTTATAACTGAATTAAAAAGACCTGCTAAAATTTATTTACAATTAAAGTTAATTATGCCTAGTAATTCTGCCCCAATACCTAACTGTAGTTTAATTCCCTTCTTGATAACAATTTTAACTTGTAACTCCTTCACTTCTCCTCAAAGTAACTAATCCTGAGACTTGAGGAAAAATCAGCTTCTTTTGATTTATACTAACATGACTGAGGAAACTTAAATATTTTTTAAAAAGCGTTAAGATTTTATCTTAAAACAATGCAGCCTGTCATGGTCTCAATGATTTATACAAACACAGACATTTCAAATTTTGTATATGCACACACACACAGAAGCAGGAAAGCAAATATTTTTATAGAGGAAAAATATAGAAAGAACAGTTTCAAAAGTGGATTAGTCTGAGCCTTGTCTAAATTCAGATATAAGCCTTGATTAATTTCCAATAAATATATAAATTTTCAAAACCTTGCCAGCCAACTGCTTCTGATAAAATATTATACTACTAGTAACGTCTACTTTGATGTACCTCAACTTTTGAATATTTTAGCTCCCTAAAACTACCCAAGAATTCTCAGTAATTTAGCTTCAGTTTCAAGCTACGTTCTACTACTTTCTTTCTATATATCAGTTTCCCTGGTTTTTCTTGATCCTCTGTTCTTAACTTGGTGTAAGCATGCTGTAAATTTTGGAGCTAATTTTAACTAAGAATGGAAAAAAAAATACTACTGGTACTCCCAGATCTTATCTAGAGTTAGGCAAAGGAATCTGACTACCGCTGGCAAAAAAGCATTACAATATTTCCCAGTATGTATGGACAAAGACACTGTAAAATTATACATTTGTGGTTGTTTTTGATCTGTATCTGTCCACATTTGCTATATCTAGGGTAAGACTTTCAGAGATAGAGGCTTTTTAAAGAATTATTTAAAAATATTCATGTTTTATTTATGCTAATAAAATGCATTTATATTTACAAATATGTTTTTGTATTTGAAATGTAAGCAGTGGCAGTTGCTGTTCAGAAAAAAAAATGAAGAGCTTTTAAAGAACTGCCCTGCAACACTACCACTATTATCTTGTGCTGTCCTACCAATCTTGTGCACAAACTGCTATTTCCTCCTAAAAATTAATGTTATATATGTGCATTGAGACAATACCATTCCTCCCTCGTGATAGTTGTTGGCATTTGGTCAGAAATAATAATTTTGTTGTAGGTGGAGAAATGACAGTATGGTTTATTTAACGTTTTTAGTTTGTAGAGGCAGATGATGGAACCAGCTTTTAAAATTAAAAAAAAAAAAAAGCAATAGAGCCTGTAAATGTGTGAACGTGACTTAGGAACAAATGCTGTGTTCTTAATCACATTGGTGTTCGGCACCATTAGACCAAAAACGTGCAGTACCATTACACTTTGGTAAGAGCAAACAGAAAAAGTGATCATTATCCTAAACAACACGAAACATAAATAAAATGAAACTTGACTGAAAGTAAAATTTGAAGAAACCTGCCCCATCAGCAAAGTTGAACAACTATTATTGACTACCATAGTGTTAATTTTTCTTAGTATTGAAAAAAAGCCGCATTAGTAATTATATGAAAGAAATGGTCCATATTTCCCATCTCCACCATCTATTACTGTAATTTTCAGCTCCCGTAGTTCACAAATGGTCAACAATATGTCAGAATGACATTTGTAATGACTGAACTGAATAAAACTTGTTTTGAGCTTCTAAGTGCAGTGAACTAATAATTTCTAGACCTTGAACACTCATACCTCATCCACTGTATTGATGTTGCATGTGTGACTTGTTTCTGTTAGATAACAGAAATTTTCAGAGAGACATCCACTTTAGAATGAAATGAACTGTATCTTAAAATAACCCATTCTGCTAAATTAAGTTAAATGAGTTTCATTATTTGTATCCAAAGTTACATTTGAAGTCTGAACTGCATTCATGCAGGAAGGAAAGTTGGAGACTGAAAGAAAGACAAAATGGATATTTCTATTCAATTAAAAGTAGCTGAGAAATACTACCATTTTAGCAAATAGTTATTACGTAGTCAATGGCTTTTTAAAATACAGTCTATTTTTCAGATAATTGCTGTTACCAGCTCACATCCAGAAGACCAAGTTTACATAACCCCCTCCCTTTCTGAGCAAAGGTGTAAAAATATTCACCCTCTTGTAGAGACTAGACCCCTCTCAGTAATATTTATTATCTACAAACATGTTAGAATTCTACTGTAATTTAATATTAACAGTGCTTAATTCCCTCCTTTCCCTCACACAGATAAATATATATAGACAGTATTGTCAGGAGAAGTGGCCTGGAATAGTCTAAGAACCTTGAAACAGGTTACTGAATCTGTGACTCTCAGAGCTGACAAAATTTCCTCCAAATACTTTAAAATACTTACATCTGATTCTCTGACAGAACCAGAGCACTTTAGAGATAACAGTGTCTGTAAAAAGCTATGATTACATAAAAGCAAAGATTAAAACTTGATTGAGCAGAAAACTAGTATACAAAGTTTAGTCTGTGACTTCTGAACGCTGAAACATGATTTAAAAAATTGTTTTAATTTCTCTACATGTCTATATTTTACCTGCTGCAAATTTCTTCAGCTGCTATAAACACATGCATTAATATTTCTGAAACAGTTTGCAGGATTCTGTGTATCAGTTGTGCATTCCATAGCAATTGATGCAAGCATATTGTCTAGATGAGGATAGCTGTCTTTATTTACGTAGGGACCTAGAAATAAATGTTACATAGATGATTTGAATGTCATGAGACCTTCAAGGGTCACCAGGAATCACCTAAATATCAATCCCAAAAGATCACTAATTCTCAGAAAAGCAGAAAAATATGCACCAGAGACAAAGAAGAATTTCCTTATTATCTGGAACAGAGTGTTTACTTTTGGGGTGACTGAATAACAATGCATTTTTCAGACAGTGACTTCTCCTTTGTAAGTCAAGCTGATAAGTGAAGAAATGGGCAAAATTTAATATTGGTATGCAGTGACACCATTTATCCACACTAGAGTGTTTCAGTCCTACAAACACGTGGCAACCTAATCTTAGAAGTCACAGCTGAAGGAGGAAAGAGAAATGATTTCTCAACATGTATCTAACTTTCAATCTGGAAATTACAGCAAGAACTCCTTTTGATCTGTTCAATACCACAAGTTTTGCCAACGTTTCATGCAATGCCAAGAGTACTGCATGGTCCGGGCACAAGTAGCTAGAAAAACACTCTTTTACTGCCTTCTTTTGTTTCACAGGTGTGGGATTGAATTACATCAATCTAGATTGTGATAATGAGCCATCATGATAGCCTTAGATCTGTTATCACCTAACGTTCCTAAAAACCTTCTGTCAAAGCAAGCTGTCTTTTTACATAAAGTGTTAAAACAGTGAAAAATACTAAGAATTTTATCCTTTTTACCTACCAGAGGAGCCAGCACAAGAGAAATCTGACTACAGGTAGGTCATAAAATGCTCAGTACTAATTTGTAAAAAAAACAAAATCTTTAGAGGAAACAAACATTTGTTTGAAAAAAAAAAAATTGAAAACAACAACAACAAAACGAACAGGATAGCAGCAACAAAATTTGACCGCTATTTTCACTTATCTCTACCAAAACTCTCCATAGCACAGGCCAGGGTCACAAAGAACGCTGTCTGGGAATGCATGAATGCAAAGATGTGTGTGTGTGTGTGTGTGCGCGTGTATGCGTGTGTGTCCACACAGTGAGCACGAGCAGAAGCTATGTGGGAGCAAACCAGCACAGTCTGTATTACAGTATTCACACACCAGAAGATCATAATTTTATTTTGAATTGTGCAATTCTTTGTAAATGTAAATCTGTACATGGATACATTCTACTGAAATTGAAATCAATCATTAAAAAGCTGTCAAAAATCAGGATAAATTGCTCAGCTCTGGTGTATTTAGATGTAATATTTGAAAAGGTCTCTACTACTCCTGACCTCACCTTTTGGCTTCTACCCCCATGACAGAATTTGAAGACAGACACTTGACTCCAAAATACAATTGTTAATGAAGCTAGTGAGAATTTGAACTTTCATGCTAGTTTGTGAGGTTAATGTATTGAGGCAAAAGTGTTAATTCCTCTCAGGCCACTTTGTACCATGGATAAGGGCACTGGGATATTGAGCTAACAGAGCTTCACTGAAGAACATGGGTACACCTTCTAACCCTATATAGCATCCACCATCCCTATTACAGTCGAGATCCAGCTGTCTGTCTTGGTCTGTCTGACCTTTACAATGGTCAGAATATTCAGTAAGACTTCTTTAAGTGACACCTGACCATAAATGTAATGCTGTGGCGGTGGTCCAGCCCTTTTCATTTAAGGTGAGTGACACCCAGTGGGTGAACTTCTCTGCCCAGGACTCCACTCTTGAGGAGAATCCTGAGGGAGACGCAGAGGTTTGATATCAACGCCCACGGGATGCCACTCACACCTCATCTCCACCCTGTTTCCAGACCTTTCTCCCTTCCTTGGTTCATGATTGGTTTCCCTGGCTCATGTTTTATAATAAGTTCATGTACTATGCAATTAGTTTCTAGAAAGATCTTAAGGGTTCCGTTTTGGATTTGATGTTCCAAGTTTGTTCCTCCTCTCCTGTTCCCTGAGTGGTTGGCTGTCATCCCTTGTCATTCCCTGGTTGGTTATCTCCTCTGTTCCTTCTCTTGTTTGTCTGCCCTTAAAAACCTTTGTTCCACCCTTGAGGCGGGCTGTCTTGTCGGCTCCTGCCCGCGCCGCGTTTCCTCTGTCCCTTGAGGGACAAGAAATAAAGGTTGGGTTTATTGCCACAAGCAGTCTGACTCTCTCCTACTCGCCTCTGCCATCGCTCCGTAACATCTACTGGCTTTGCTTGCGATAAGAAGCCGTTTGCCACACAGCTCCCTGCGGAGCTTCCACTCACACCCTGTGGATCCGGGAACTCAAAGCCCCAGAGCCCTCTTGTCAGCTCTGCAGGCATAGGATCACACTGCCGCCAGCCAGGCTCGGGCAAGGAACCGGTCAGCGCAGCATAATGCTTTTTCTTTTGCCATATTCCATAACTATTTGGAAGACCCCAAGAAGTCTGGTAAGAGGAAAAATAAGAAGATAGTCTGAGTCTGCTTCTTGAAATGGTTCTGCTGGCACATTTTCATAGCATATTAGTGTGATTTTCACACATTTTACCCAGGATCCCTGTGATGTATAGCACATCTGCTGTAGCCCAGCACTGCTCTCAGCAAGATTTTAGCCATCATTGTTGAGGTCAGTTGAAAGGAAGTGTCTTCTTATTTGTCATTCCCTTGAGAAAGGTGCAATGTCTCAACTTTATTTCTGGAATTCTCTACTAGACCAGCTTGAAGAGTGACAGGATTGTTATTACTTGTTGCATCAACATTAACACACCATACCTTGCCTGGTTTCAAGCATGCCGTCAGGGTGATTTTAATTTAAAAGCCTGCCATTAAATATCTTGTGTATAGAGAATACAATCTGCCCTCACAAGAATTTCAGTTCAAATCCAGTATCTACTAGCCTTAGCATTCACACTTCTTCTGCCTAAAGTAGCAGCTCACACCCAAAATGCATTAGTTAGTAAAATATTGGTCATATATTCAGACAGATTGCATCAAAAGAAAATATTTGTTTCATCTGTGACCATTTTATATGCAGGTGAAAAAAAAAAGGCTATATTCTCCACCATATTTACTCTCTCCTTAAATTACAATGCTGCCAGATTTTGGTGCATTGGGACTGCAGATGAAAAAAAAGTGGAAAAAAAAAAAATCATTGACCTTTCAGAAACAGAAAAAAATCTTAAGGCCTTCCCCCTACTCCAAACTCTGGCAAGCACATAAAACTTTTTCAGTTTTCCCTGATAACCAATATCACTAGTTGGTTTCCAGCAAGTTTTCTGAAAGACATCACTTTCTTTATACCCACTAACTGGTGAATTCCTTAAAAGAGTCAACAAAATGCCTCTAAGGTGACTAGCATGCTACTTGTCTACTTCACAACAGAGCATATGCTTCTGAATCCTTAAACAAGCAGACTCCTTAGGGAAAGAATCTGCAGCAGTGTCTACTTAAGTCATCAGTGCTCTGTAGCTGATCTGAAGGACTCGTGTGCTTTAGTACATAACACCCTGCCCAGTTTGATGGGCAATGGCTCTATCAAATAATTAATGAGGGTCAGGGGCTGGGATAGGTGTAGCAGGTGAGAGCACACAAGGTGGTGCATGGAGTTGCCTGGTAGTGCAAGATGGGGCAACTCGTTGGTAGCTTAAGGTGGTAAGGTCAGGCCTAGGATGTCCTGTGGGATTTGCGATTTAACTCATTTTACTCTCACTGATAATGTGACAGCAGAGAGTAGGGATTGTGGATTTTGGAGACATATTTCTGCCTGTTGATGCCCGAAGCTGGCAAAGAGTCAGGTGTTGCTGAATTTCCTAAGTGTTACTGCTGCTAATGTTTCCCAATTATGGGAAGTATTACCCAGCCAACTACGGATGACTGAACATAAAAATCTGATGAATAGGAAGTTCCACCTGAACACGAGGAAGAACTTTGCTGGGGTTGAGCACTGGAACAGATTGCCCAGAGAGGTTGTGGAGTTCCCCTCACTGGAGATATCAAGACACATCTGGATCCAGTTCTGTGCTGTGTGCTCTAGAAAGACCCTGATTGAGAAGGAAGATATGACCAGATGACCCAACTGTGCTCCCTTCCAAACTTACCCATTCTGAGATTCTGTTATCTGTTCAAGAGAAAATGCCCAATCAGCTCTCCTATTGGCTGTTTCAGCAACCAATTAGACATTAAGAAGTTTTTATTTAAAAGTTTTCCATTCTCCACATTTCACTGTTCTTTGTGGTTATAAATTCAATATATACAGAAACTTTAATAAAGCCAAGCAGTTCAAGCTTACTTTTTTCATTAGCTTCTCTAATTCATATCTTAAAAAATAGGGATCTGACTTTTAGAATATTTCCATGTTCATTGAGCTGTAATATTTTAAGACCAGGCGTTTATTACTTTACTTCCATAAATGATTGCCTAATACCCAAAGAGGCCATACAGAAAGTACCCAAGATAATCTAGTGGTAGTCTACAAACATTTCTCTTTTATTGCCTTAAAAACAGATAGTAAATAGGTTTTCCTATATTAGTGTTCTGAGACCGCCCTCTGTGGATAAAATTAACTGTTGATAATAATCTTTCAATTACTCACTTTTGTACTTTTAAACTAAATGTTTTTTGAGTCTCACTTTGAGTTAAATAAATGATCAATCTATCTATTTAATCTTGAACAGTTTAGTTTACTGCTTTGATCTTTATGATATTTCACTGAATGTCATGGCAATATGTATATACTTTTTAGCAAATAATATTTTTTAATTCACTCTCCTAGCCCCTTTTCATGTTGATACTAACATGTAGTCCCAACATTGACTTTGTACATAGTAGAATAATAAGGAAAAAATTCCTATAATAATAAATGTTCATCAGGCATGAAACTTTCCTGTTAAGACTGAAAGATTCCTGAATGAAGATGACTGAGGAGAGTAGTGAAAAATTGATATACAGAATCTGGAAACTAAAATATTGATTGATAAGAGGAGAGGGAGAAGATCTTGAATATCCAAGCAACTTGGTGGAGGTAAGGTAAGGGGAAGAAAAAGAAACGTAAAAACAGTGACTGTAGTTCTAATTATCAGATGTCAAAGGACATTTGAAAGTGGAGAAGCAAAAAAACACCCTAAGAATAAAGCTGTATTTCATGGCATTGGTATCTCTGGATAGCAAGCAGGGAAACAGTCTCATGGGATAGGAAATCTGATGATCTGAAGGATCACAGATATTTTATGGGAGGCAGAAGGGGAAGTTGATGGTCACTAAACTGGAGGGACAATGAAATTGTATCATGAGATCTTGCTTCCTTTAGAGACAATAAATTCTGCATCTATTACATCTTATTTTATCACACTAATGAAAGGCATAGCCTTTCCCACTATTTTGAAGGCAGGAAAGGTAAAAAAAAAAGAGTAGGAGGCACACTGCTCATGTTAGATTCTTCGTGGGTTTTGATACACAGCAACTTCTCTCACACTCTGATACCCTACACATAAGACCATGGTATGAGGTCAGGTCTTTAGGAAGGCCAATGTAGCAATTGATCACAAAAGCCCTTGTAACCATTTTCTGCCCTTATGTTTGGCTAGTTACAGTACACACACCCATTACATTGCACAAATTAATTTTCCTTTAGTTTTCTAAAGTACCACATAAAATATTACATAGTACATTACACATAAAATTTTAACATAATGTTCATGGAAGTTCCAACTGTAGAGAAATTAATGGCTTTATCAAATTAGTTAATACAGAAGATATGTTTGTTTTACAGGAAAATAAAAGCACAGAAATATTTCCATCACTGTTATAAATTTTCGTCAGTTTATTAAATCTTTTATTATGCCTAGAGTTTCCCCAGCAATCTGAAATAAAATGGCCTACCTCTGAGGTGCTATTAGGATAAGAATAACTTACAGAATAAGCTTTACAAGACACGTAGAATCAATCACTTTTACTATTATAACCAAGAAAAATTCCCATTAGAAACTATGCTGCACTTACAAGCATCTATTTTAAATTTTTATATACTTGGTGTGCCCAACATAGCAGCACTGTGTCTCAAATTACTTTTGTAAATCTAATTGATTTAATAAATTCACACTTAAATTGCTATTCAATTACTTACTCTTCTCTCCAGCAATTTTACAATCTTGAGCATATAGCAGAACGAGAACATAATTAAAGGGCTTATTCATTAAAGAAATTCTTCTCTGCTGGTAGATCACCTGCATTTTTCTCAAGATATTCAAGCTACAGAACTTATCTGCAAAAAGGTTAGCATGGAAAATTGAAACATTATAAATATTTGGTAGTACACAGAAGGAGACATGCCTTATCATGTAGTGAATATAGAGAATTTTTATGTATCTCATATGCTCACATAATACAGAAATATTCTTAACTTTTATTAAGTATTTATCTGTTGTCAGCTTTTTCTGATTTTTTTTAAAGTAACTTGAAGTTTCAGAAAGGCATCAGCTTTCATACCTGCATACATACAGCGTTCATATATGAATGATGTATATCTAACATCAAGTGGAAAAATTCATTTGCATGTATGCACACATAGGCAAAGATACAGCCAATTATGTGACACAGGTGAATTGCTCTAAATCCAAACAAACCAGGGGACAACAACTTGGCAGAGGTCACAATACAATGGAGAAACATTAGTATGAAGGTATGTAGAGGTACTGAATATTAGTATTTTAAGATTTTCTCCAGAAATACGGATCCACAATACTCAAGCCCTTATGAGGAATTATTTTTGCTCATAGGAAGCTCAACTAGTAGGAAAGTTCATCCATTTTGATTGATGAGAAATTTGAAGCAGGGTACTGCTACCTGTCTTCTTCAAGTCTGTATAAAACTGAACATGCAGCACAGATCAATTAATCTTTAGGACAGTGCTTTGATCAACACAACCACATCCTCTTTTTTTATATAAATCAAGAAACTTGTTTCAGCTTGAAGCTGCAATAAATCTTGCTAAAGTGAGATGTTACGCCTCTGAGCACAGACAGATTGTCTTTTCCCCACAAGCAAACAGTCTGCTTGCTCTGCATTTCCAACTTCCTGCTTAGCGTTGCTTGGAGTGGTTTCCCAAAAAGCTCTGCTACCTAGAGTAAATGTGGAGAGGGAACACTGGCACAACTTGTTGCCTGGGGGCAAAACAAACTATTCCAAAGAACAGCTTGACTCTGCTACTAGGCAGTGGATAAGCTAATTCAGCTTTCCCCCCACCTTTGCACTTTTCAAGAAAGTCTGTGTATTGTATGTTCTGCTCTTATAGATGTCCCTATACATTTAAAGACAAGATACTGTATTCTGCATTTGACTTTCTGTATTTTCTTATGGCACTTAAAGAATTCAGTTACATTCAGAAAGAGTGAATCAAAACAACCCTACATATGGAATATGACTTTTTCCTCTTAATTTACAAAAGTAACACTCATAGATTTCCATATGGCCTGAACCAGAGCATTCAGTATCTTAAATATGATCAATAGAAAAGAAAATCAACTCAAAAATAATTCTACGAGTTTACAATTGTATTCTCTGTGATTTTAGTAGTGAAATACAAACTAGTAAAAAATTTTAAAAAATTGTTTGGAGCTCTCCAAAGACATTGCAACTCTCTAAACTAGCATATATTAATTCTCTAATTAGCATATATCCTAGCTTGTTTAAGCTAGGATAAAATAAAAATTAAAGCAAATTTAGCTTTTGCCTAAATAAACCTGTTTAAGAGTTCTAAGACATCTCTGGTTTTGAATCTCTGCACAAACTATACAGACACAAGAAGTCTGGATTTTAGACTAGTAACAGATTTAATGGTACAGTATCTAATCTGGGACTTTGGCCAGAATTGTGTGCTTGAATCATACCTGACTTCTGCACAAAGCTTTTATATCATAAACCTACTTTGGAAAGTGATGGGTTCAGGAGTTTCATAGGTACTATGAGGAAGAGGTTTACTTACTTTGATGTTATCAGTTACTTTGACGTTTTGATGGAACAGCATTTTTTTTTCCCAGACCAAACAAATTAAACTTTCGTATGTTCTTATCTGACTGTTAGACAAATCTTGCAAAAGAATTACCAAGGCTATTAGGAATGATGGCTCTGTTCTACAGCATTTTATCTGGATTGTACCCAAGCATCACCTTTACGCATCTGAAGAGCTTGCAATGAAATCTGGTCTACCTGAAAACGGATACATTCTATTAGAATTTTCTTTTTTTTTAGAAGCTGGAATTCTTTATTGGTATTACAATAATACAATCGGTACACAACCATATTTTTTTCGATAAAACTTAAGCAATACAGGCAAAAAAATAGAAATATGATGGCACTCTTGCATGAAATCTTTCTTCCAAAAAAAAAGTCCAAAATATTTTGTGTCACAATTTAGTGCTTTTTAATTTTCTTCACTTATCTGAGAAAGATGAGTTTACTATCTGGAATAGAACATTAAGTCACCTACATTTACAAACGTATTTTTGGCACCATTGTCACAACAACCCTTTAAAAAACAGAAAATGAATATGGCAAAATGTTAAGGAGGAAGATCTTAAAAAAAAAAATTCTGAAAATGCTAATATCTTCTTTATGTCTGATATATTTCATCCTTTTTTCCTACCTTCATGAATGAAAAGTTATTTAAATATTGTGAAGATGACAAATTCCTGGTTTGAATAAGTAAAAAATGGAGGGACTTATAAAAACCTAAAAGAGCTGCTCACATTTTTACATCTTAAAACAGGGAACTGCGACTTATATACGCAAGAGGAAAGCAGTTTCTTATCAAAAAGAACCATTTAGCTAGGACTCAAACTGCTAAGTCATTTTAGGTCAGAGCAAAACATTTTAATCATCACTCAACAAATTGATTAGCAGTCAGGAGTGACTGAGAAACTCAGTGATCTTTTTGCCTGAAACACCGTTTAGTAATTGGACTCCCTTTTATTTTACAAATCTCATCAATCATGAGAACCATGATGAAACCTCGTTTTCATTTCTTCTCACATAAAAAGTATTACACCATTATATTCCATTGAGCTTCTGCCAAGTAAACTTGACCATGTGCAAACATAAATGCACCAGCAGAAAAAAGTGGGATATAAACTAACAGCCAGAGCCTGAATATCCAACAATCCACACTTCACGCCTTTCTTTAGCCCCATTGGAAAAGGTCAGATCACCAAATACAAGCTAAAATGCCCACTCTTAAGTTTGAGGTTGATCAAGCACGAAGCTCAGCCTTTCTGAAGTTAATGGCTGCTGCTGCAGTTTGCACTTTTGTCAGCAACATCTCATATTTGATTGTTTCTAGAGTAATCATGGAAATGGTGGTGTAGAGCAGCATGGAACCATTTATCTTCTTGCAGGATGGCCACTGTTAGCTAATCAGCAGTAGCCTTGCTGCTATTTGTCAATAACCAAAAACCTAGTTGTGACCAAACTGCCTGAGAGAGCTGTTAGTAGGGCAGTACTTCAGGTTCCCACAACTCTTAAGAATTTTAAGTTTCACTTTTCTAATCAACACTTTCTTGTAGAACTGCTGTGAATGGCACCTGAAAATGTCTACACTCTCTGAGCTGTATCCAAGCTAAGTACCACAGGAAGATGGTCACTAGTCACTAGTCTTTCCACATTTCTTTTTAAATTACTGTTATATAGAAATTGATAGACTCTCCAAGTTCTTTGGTTTTAGTAGCTGTAATTTGGTCTGGAATATTCTTAAATATGAACAATATATTCTTACTGTTCACATTATATTAGATTAATGTCCAAATTTGATGTTTCACAGTTCATATGAAAAAACCAAATATTCAAAATGTGGGTACATTTTAAGATTTCATTTGCTGATGTTAATTCAAAGACTTGCTTAATTTTTCAGCTTCATTTCCTTTTGTTTAAATTGCAGTCTACCACTTTATCAAGGTTTTTATATTCTCGGCATGATCAATATGCAGAAACCAAATGAACTGTGTATTTCTTACAATTTAAAACCCAGAGATATGCAGCTTTATCAATACTTCAATTATTTTTATAACTCACTTGACATAAAGATTGTTTTCACATCAAAACAATCAAAATAAGGAGACATCTTTACAAATAAGATTGAGAATCAAGATCTTAAAAATTGCCTCTCTGCCTAGGAGAACCATCAGTGGAAGCTAGCTTAGCAAAACCAAAATATAGTAATTTCAGAACCTATTCTATTCAGATAGTGGGGAATTACCTGCTAATTCTTGTTATAATATTACTCAGGGAGACAGATTTCTTAAGAACAAAAAAAGTCATTGAAGATCTAGAAACTCTAAATGTAAGTTTCCTCTATTGAAATACAGCAAGCTAAATTTAAGTTTTACTGAAGATAACCCAGCATGATTCAAGCTTTTAAAGTGAAAATTCTTCCTCTTTTACTTTAGTAGAACATAAATACATACATACATACGGCAGTTAGACAAAAAATCCTCTGTTCTTTTATCCTATTTGTCTTTGAGTTTTTACAGCAGCACTCACAAAAGAATCATGGAGATTAAAAATTTTTCACATCATGTAAGAAACTCTAGCAGTAGCTAAAACTACCTACACAGACAAAGAAGTTTAATGCTTGAAAAATCCCTACCTTGCAGAGACCTGCTGTTTATTGCAGTTACTGACAGTATAGGATATCAACACTACGGCAAGCCAAAAATCTTTCTTTCACTTTTATTCATATTTCTCTCATAGTCGTCTCTTCTTTGTAATTTCTTACCTTTGAATGGTTTCTCAGCTATAGTTGACAGATTGTATAAATATAAATCAAAATTAACACCCTAAAGCACAGAGAACTAAGCAGAGTTTCAAAGATAAGCTTTATTTGTATGGATATTGTTTTAAATATTTATTCACATATCATGTCTCGGAGTTAGGTAGATATAGGAAACATCCTGTTTAAATTAATTAGCACTACTCATCTAATATTCTAATGTTGGCTATTAATAATTACTGATTAAGATCAACTACTGAGTAACAATTAACCAAGTATTTTATCTTCTAAGTTTTTCTCTAAGGCATACTACATTCATATACAAATTTTGGAAGGTTTAAATTTGACTTTGCAGTCAATGTTATGAGATACAAATATCCAATCACCAGAATTTGAGGTAACACAAAATACGAAGTTGTGCCGAATGAATGCTATGCTGGAGCTAGAGCAAACAGTCTGTGTTGATCCTTCAGGCCATTCATGAACTTTCACAGAAGGATGTGTAATTAGGATTTACATGTTGTTCAGGCTTAATCCAGCACTTTTTTCCTAAATGACCACTTCATTAATGATTGACAAGGAATGATACTCAACAGGCAGAAGCTTTAAGGAACAATTCCCTCAGTAAGATCCTTATATAGGGCAGGCAAAGGAGATGTACTGTTACATAGCTCACCTAGAAGTTCTCCTCTTTTACTTCACATAGTTTCAGAAGTATGCAAACACCTCTGCAGTATGGTTATGTCTTTCAAAATTATACACAATAAATTATGTCACATTTATTACATGCAAACACTTATGGCAAATACTGTTGTGACCTCCTTCTAAAGCCCACTTTAGAGGATTATCTGTTGAGGATTATCATTGCTTTCAAACTTGGTCAGGAGCAAATAAACAATAGTGAATTTCTAGAGTACTGTAATAAAAAACCGAAAAAAATAAAATCACCCCAAATAGTCTATTTGTTGATGTAACTTATGTACATTCCTCTCACAAAGATTGAAAATTCTCCTGGGCAGGTATAAAAGGCATAAAACACAACAAACATCCAAACCTTCCATCCGTATCGACTGTTAGTTTGGTAGATGCAGTAAATAAAAATCTCAGATCATCATACAGTTTACTGCTCTTGAGGCACTGAAAATTTTCTTTAAGGTATTTTTAATTATTTCTAATAATAACTTCTCCTAATTGCCAGAGGTATTTTCAACATCATTAAGAGATATATCAAAAAGATCAACAAAAATTGGTAAGCAGGAATCAGCATGATTGTCTATCCACAAATTTGCAAAAAGGAGTGTAAGAAATGGGTGTCACCACCCTTTGCATAAAATAAAATCTCTGAGTAGATCCACATACCTTTAATTTGGGTTAAAAGGCAGTTTCCTGTGTTACTTGTATTTTAGCAAATACATCTACATAGGGGTTGAATTCTAGCTAAGACATTCCTGGCTTTACATGTTGATTTTATTAAACAAGGGCAGGTCTCCACAGATTTAAAATTTCAAGTAAGAAATTCTGCTTAGCAAGCACAAAGTATACCCTGATGATAGCATTACACTTCTACCACATTTACTGACGCAAATATTGTAAAATTATTAGTCCCTTTTCCTTTTAGATGTTACAGAACTGACAATTATGTTTCATTTAACTTTTTCAGGTCTGTTGGCAACAATTGTCAGAGGAAGAAACAACAAAAATTCTTACACAATCCTCTGATACACAGAAATAGAAAATAAAATTCAACAGCAAGTGCAGCTTTTAAGACTGCAGTGCAGACATTTGTGGTGTACAGTGATCCACACCTGCAAATTTGAACAGGAAGAATCCATCATATATGACCTAAGTCACAGCATCACCTTAGCTTTTCTACCCACAGCAGTTTGATGCATCGAACACCAAGATTTTCAAGGTAAAAGATTTATTATCCTCTCTGCTCAGATGACATAAATAATTGTCAGTTCATTGAATCCAAAAAATTCTTGAATTTTAATAAATTGTAAAGAGAAACTGGGGAAAGAAATTGCAATTGCTACAACTATTCTCTACAAAAATAGTGTTAAAAGGCAATTCAAAGATAAATTTTAAACCTAATATTGCATATACACTGAAATGAAATACTTCTTATTTTTTTCTCATATTTCTCTCTTAAAAACAGTAAATATTGCTCAAAGGTTTAAACCCATTCAAAGCCATAAGAATAGAGCCAAAATTAGTAAGCAAGGCTTCTTCCTAAAAATCGCTCTTTGTTTTCCACACTTATCAATGAGCGCTCTTAAACTTTCAAGACAAACTTGACTTTTTTCTCCAACCTCAGTGTCAGCAAATTCCTTTGCAAGTATCTTTGCAATACTTTAGAAAATGAGTTATCTGTGGCCAGATGAACCTTTGCTTGTACTCCCAAGTCAATTACTTTCTCTTACGGGTGTCAGCTGAACCACGTCACAGCTTTTATAGGTCACTAAGTGATCATGCTCTGCTGGGATGTAGTATAAATGGTTAAGTATGGGTTTAAACAAAGTACCTTCAAAAGAATCCATAGGACCTCAGGCCATTCAATTATAGAAATTTACAGCACTGTAGGAAAATGTTTTGTTTAAGACCCCATGTTCCTCAGGCAGCAGAATTTTGAGAAACAGGAGTTTAGGACAAGGTACATAAAAACAACTAAATGTTATCACACTGAAAGAAAGTATTTTAGACCAAAGGGAGAGATAACTTTTTTTGTTTGTTTTGTTATTAGGCAGGAGCTGGAAAAGCAAAATGTGAGAAAGGCAAGCTGTTCCACAGAAGTGGTTTAGTTTCATAATATATCTCTGGAGACATCACTTTCCCTCACTCTTCTTGAATGAAAAATTTGAAAAGGAAAAATGGTCATTGAGTAAAGCTGTAGAACATCAGCGTTGCATATCCTAAAGAACAGGAGTGTGGATAAGCTCATAGATGCCTTCTGGTATTCTATATTGAGTTATATTTCACTTTCAATTTTTCAAAGATTAAATTTTTATTAGTCTTTTTCTCCCAAATACTTTTACTATATTGAGAGCAAATCTGATGTAATTTGATTTGGAACATTCAGCTAAATACAACAAAAATTATAATGTATTTTTGCTATAGCTACCTGCTAGAGGATCAACAAGTAACTTTCCAACTAATTTCATTAATTAGCCTTAAAAGCAGACCCTCTCCCCCTCCAAAACCACACTAAAAAAGCCTAAGCCAAACAAGACATCAAACCCCGAATTAAAAAAATCCACACAGGATTTTTAAAGGGCGTGTACATGGAATATATTTCAAAGTTTATACTGAAAGTGTGGTGGTGATGCCAGCCCATGTAGTGATTTGACCTTACTCATGGAAGGCCACATTTCTATTGCCTTGGCAGTGGAACATCTCATGTCTTGTCTTGACCAGAATTGAGCTTAGTAGTGTGAATATGATTTATGGCAAAAAGTCTGACAAATCTATAAAGCTGATGAGTGGCAAACATTACCCCTATATGTTACACTGGGGTTGGAGGGGGCTATCACAGATTCTAAACAAGTATTTGCAAACTGCCTTCACAAAGGGGCAAACAGTTTAGCTAGCAACCAACAAACAGAAGTCAAAAAATGGCATGGTGTTTGAAAATATAAAAATAATTCCCATGACAGACTCGAGTCTGAGAAGAAAGAAATGGTCACCACCAATCATAAAATTATTCATTAGAAAAAATCAGGAGAGATAACTTCCTGTGATCCTCTTCAATACTTCATCCCTCTTGAGGATGAGTACCAACCTAAAACACTAGACTGACACCAGAAGGATGAACAAAACATCAGAGAAAGAAGTGGAAAACTGAAGTTACTTAGGTACCACAAATATAACTGTATTCTTTTATTACATAGGTATTTCAGCATGTAAATGCCAGCATCATTGTAACTGAGATAGTAACTGCCTATTTGGATTACACGACTAAGATTTTAATTAGACTAACCTTCAGTTCCATTGGTATTATAACATCATCCAAAGTGTGGATATACATCGTGAATTTGTACCAACTTCATATGCTCCTCCTAATTTCAAGATATCCTCATTACTAATTCCTCTTTTTTTCTGTTCTTTTCTTTCTTTGTCTTAATCTGATACTGCTACCACTCCACAACATTCATCAATCACTCAAAAAGAAATAACAATAAATCAGGGACAAGTTCAAAGTTTACTATGCTTAAAACAACACAAACAAACTCTGGTTTACTCACAGTAGTGAAGACTAAATCTTAACCAGAGTGACAGTTAATTTTCAATGAAGAATATGATAGAACAGCATTTAATTAATTATTTCCTCACTAGTGGCTATTACTATTATAGTAAAACAAAACCCAAAAAGGATCAGCATTGTGAGAGACTACTTTACTTTTACTCTGTTTGTAAACCCTCTTAGATGAAAAGTAAAATCAGAGAAGCCAAAAAAACTCCTATGAAACATTTATTGCTGTGGATCAAGAGGTAAATGAAGTTTGAAAATTAATGTCCTCACTGGTTTTAACATAAATATCCATTCATGGTGCACAAACAAAAAAACCCCCAACACTGTTTCTTTCTTTATTTTTGATGGCTATTCTATAATTAAGGTAATAATTTGGCAAATTGACAGATACCGCCGACCTAACCAGATGTTTTCTGTTTTATTCCAGTCTTCTGATTCTGAGATGTGAAAAAGAATTTTGCACACCTACAGAAAAAGTGCATTGCATGATAACTGCATGTCCCTCAAAAAATGGGAAGAGATGGTATTTAATGCCTTTCCAGAGCTCAGTTGTAAGAAAAAAAAATCCCATTAAGTGATCTGAATGATCTTGACACATAATGAAGCAGCAACTGAAATAACAGAGCTGAACTCTAATTACTGGTATTTCAGCAAATCTGTTTATGTTGATGGTAGACAGGCAAAGAATAAAAAGATTTTAAGAAACAATCTAAAATACCACAAAGGACAATAACTGGCAGCGGTTTTCTTTTTTTTTCTTAATCCTGACAGCAGAAGAAACAACCTGACTTCAAGACGTAAGTGTCTGTAAGGAAATGCTGACATTGCAACTAAGGCAGAACTATGGCAAAGAAGAAATTATGTTGAAAAAATGAATCTCGAAATATGGTCAAATAATTAGAGACAATAATTTAAAAAAGACAAATTTCATCACAGAGGAATTGCTAAATAGGAAAGGAAGCCAATTAAGAGCTAGCCAAAAAGCTCATTTTAACTTTTATTTTAAATTCTGTCTTTACCACTCTCAAGTTTGTTAGACTTTCAAATTACAAAATTTGGACAGAAAACAAAAATCTGTAATTTTTACTGATATTAAAGTGAAATTTCAGCTCCCCTACTCTACCCCCACCCCCCAGTATCAGGCTCATTTAATCAGTACTTTCAATGTTTATTGTGCTATATTTTGAACATAAAATTTTATCATACTGAAGTGACAATGGAGATGCTCCATTTAATTATTTATTAAGAGCATGGAATTTTCCATGTGGTGGAAAAGGGTTCTTGGGTGAATCAGGAACCTTATGATAGAATTATTCTTCAAATAGATTAGAATAAATATGTCAAATAAATATGCATTTTGCTATTTAAATAGAAATATATGAATTTACTGGTCTCTGCTTCCTTTAGCTTGCCCTTACTAAGATTGAATCAATGAGAATTATTATACCAGCCATTTTCTAATGCACTCCTGTTCAAACCATAACATTTCTCATGTTGCTACAACACGATCATGATATTACCACAAACACCATAGGTAGAGACCAATAAAATACATTTTTTGCCTCTGTAACATATTGTAATGGAATGATAGTAACAGAATCTCACACTATTATGCAGCCACCCTTAGTTACACAGAGAGATGGTACTTTTTCCCCTAGGTGTTATTACTTTGTTATTGTCACCATATGTTATGTACAAAAAAAGAGCAGATGGAACATTTATTCTTTAATAAAGATGAGTACAGGAATCCTGGTCCACCTCCAGATTACAGCCAAATGGTGTTGTTCTAAAGGCTGTGACTCTATATCTGATGAAACTATTAGAAGCAAATGTACAGTTAGAAATGCATGATGATGGTTTTCCCATAAACATAATTAAATAAGTATATGTTGTTCACTTAGTTTAGTTTCATCCACTCTTTTTGTTTATTGCCTACATTCTACCAAAATAAAGAAGTAAAATAAATTATTGAAAGAGATGCTTTAGATGGACAAGTGATGTCACATTTTAAGCAAACTAATACTGCATTAAATCGTCCTTAAAAAAGAGATCAGTGTAACCTGAAGGAATCTTTCATAGTTGTACTTATTTCATTGGCAGAGAGTCAATTTTCTTCATAGCAGCTCCTACAATACTGTGTTTTGAATTATTGAACAAAACAGTTTTGAAACATTAGCCATTTCAGCTATTGCTGAGCAGTGCCTGCACAACATCCCAGCTTTTTCTTTCTCTCATGTTGCCCTGACAGTGAGGGGACTCGGGATGGGCAAGAGGCTATGAGGGGACACAGCTGGGACAACTGAAACCAACTGGCCAAAGAGATATCCCATATCATGTCATGCTCAGCATATAAAGCTGGAGGAAGAAGAAGGGAGGGCAGGGCATTCAGAGTACAAAAGCTACACAGCAAAAATCTGGTTTTGTCACCATTTACCTTTCTCAGGTAGACATACTGCTCTAGTGTTCAGCAACAAGTACAGATGTCCTACTTAGCAAATGAGTACAACAAATCAAAACTTCTAAATCAGATCTATTGAGTATGATGTGCACAGATGGTATCAGCACATTCAGGACAGGCAATACTTTTTTCTCATGTCAGATTTACAGTGTATGGTCAAACCAACAACGCAGAGCACTGCAACACAACCTACGTTTTCCCAAAATCAGGGCACCACTGCACAAGTCTTACGAAGCTGATCTGCATAATGGACCTGCCCTGAATTCTCAGGTTTTCAGTTAGGAAATTTTGTAATCCACTCAAGATTTGTATTTTGAATGAGACCACTTCCAAACATCTATGAACAAGACCTCTGAATGCCACTTGAATATAATTTCTGTGGGTGGAGGAGAGAAGAGATAGGAATGCCTTAACATAAAATATCAGTATGTTTTTTGTTTGCTTGTTTTTTATTGCAGCCTTGTACTGCATCTTGAGATGGGTGCTGTTACACTGAAAAAACCACTAGTTTTGCCAGTTACACTCCTTCTGTTAATATGGTCCTTCATATGTCATCATATACATCTAATGCATACATTAATCTAGCTCAGTTTACCAATTCCACAGAGCTGCTGTATGTCTAATATATATGGAAAAGTTCAAAACTACATTCCCATCTAGATTATCTTACTGACTTGTATAAGCAATTTCATATGGTTGTCCTAAATACACATTAGCACATCGTATTAGCGTAATATATTAATTTATTCATACTTTATCGTTAAACTTTTCTGTCTCACTGATCCACTGGAGGGTTTTTTGTGAACAATAAATCTCTGCAGTAACTACATGGAAATGCTACCTGGCAAAAAGGGTTAGAAAAACCACCCCAAAACTGTATAATTTTGATATGTTCCTGAAAGCCATTTAGTTAGTAGAGTGTGTGGAAAGAATTCACAATAAGCAATTTTCAGAGCACATCTAAAGCCAGGGTAATATTTCTATTTCTGATCTTGAAAAGAAATAACGTAGCACTATTCTTCCCTCAGATCACCCAGAAGGTAACTCTAATATGTGTGCCCTGAGAACAGTAAGGCATTTCTGACAGGTCTCCTGAGCAATTTACCTGAGGACCATTCTAAAGCAGCATAATTGTCCTGTCAACATTTGCTGGTGTCCTCTGGGGAATTATGGCTAGTTTTGCAGCAGGCTGGGGCAAAAGTTAAGAGGACACAATACACCAGAAAAGTAAAAAAGTTTGAAGGTGAAACTATTACAGCATTCCTCTTGGCTTGTGAGGACCATGCATAGAAAGACAGCAGCATATCATAAAAATTTTGATTTAGTATGTATGCTTTCCACCACTTCCCATATGTTTCTCACACCAAAAATTCCTTTTTTGCCCACTCTAAGGCCCATTTTTCCCCTTCTCAGTGCGAATTGTTCAATCAAACATTCAAATACTGCTCAACCATTTCCTGCCACGCTAACGACATGCTTTCTACCATATATATAAATAGAAATCAATGATCTTGAGAGGCAAAAAAAAAAAAAAAAAGGTAAATCTGCTTACAAATTCAATGAATTTTTTCTGTGAAATCATTTAAATATTAAAGACTCCAAATAAGGAACAGACTATACGACCACATAATTTCAACAACAAAAATTTTGAGTGAAAGGTTATATTTACCTTGGGATATATTAGAAAAGGCCACCATATCACGGGTGACATTTCTAAATATCAATTTAGCTGATCTTATGAAACATCTCCTCTTTCTCTGGTGCCAAACTGAACAAATACTCCAGTGCAAGTTCCTTAGCCCAGCAGCACTATTTAAGGATAAGAAAAATACAAATTCATAACATTCGTCCACAGTTCAAAGGTGGATAGGAAATACTGCAGCCTACATGCACATCCAAGCTGGACTCTATCAGCCTGCTTTCACTAGTCCAAGCACAGCTCAGTAGTTTATACACAGACCACTCATTTAATTTAAGATACTGAATATCTTAATTTATAATAATTATTGTCTTAAAAGAAAAATAGATCAGGTAGGTTAAGAGATCACAACGGGTAGATAAGTGATTGCATGCTATCCATTTTAATGTTCATAAATAGCCTCTGTAAACCACTTCTGATTCTGCTATTATGATGAATTACTGCTTGAAGTTGTAAGAAAGTTGAGTTCACATCAATGTACCTGAGTTTTGGAATATGCCATGAACTGGATGGTTCACAATTTTCCTATGATTCTCCACCACTACAAAACACTCTTGTTTCTATTTCTATTTCTATTATTTACATTTATAAAACCAAACTGTATTTTCTGTACTGGTCTGTATTGGGAGCAGAGTCATTTAATATCTTCATTACTGACAAAGATGAAGGAATTGAGTGCACCCTCAGCAAATCTGCAGATGACACCAAGCTGAGTTGACCCACCTGAAGGATGGGATGCCATCCAGAGGGACCTGGACAAGCTCAAGAAATGGGACAATGCAAATCTCATGAGATTTAACAAGAACAAGTGCAAGGAGCTGCACCTGGGTCAGGGCAACCCCCAGTATCAACACAGGCTGGGGGATGAACAGGTTGAGAGCAGCTCTGCTGTGAAGGACTTGGGGGTGCAGGTGGATGAGAGGCTGGACATGACCCAGCAATGTGTGTTTGGTGCCCAGAAAGCCAGTTGTGTCCTGGGCACCAAAAGCAGCATGGGCAGCAGGGTGAGGGAGGGGATTCTGCCCCTCTGCTCTGCTCTGGTGAGACCCCACCTGCAGTGCTGCATCCAGCTCTGGGGTCCTCAGTACAAGAAGAACATCCACCTGCTAGAGGGAGTCCAAAGCAGGCCACCAAATTGATTAGAGGAAAGGAGCACCTCTCCTATGAGGAAAAGCTGAGAGAATTGGGTTTGTTCAGACTGGAGAAGAGAAGGCTTTGGGGAGACCTACTTGTGATCTTCCCGTACCTGAAGGGAGCCTACAAGAGAGATGGAAAGGGACTTTTTACAAGGATGTGTAGTGACAGGACAAGGGGTAATGGTTTCAAACTGAAGGAGGGCAGGTTTAGATTAGATATTATGAAGAAATTTTTTACTGTGGCAGTGATGAGGCACTGGAACAGGTTGCCCAGAGAAGTTTTGGAGGTCCCATCCCTGGAAGTGTTCAAAGCCAGGATGGATGGAGCTCTAAACAAACAGGTCTAGTGGAAATTGTCCCTGCACATGGCAGGCAGTTGGAACTAAATTGTCTTTAAGGTCCCTTCCACAGTAAACCATTCTATGATTCTCTGATTCTATTATCCTATATAGGCTACTTGGGAGTATGTAACATAGCTATATTTTTTAAAGTGCTTTGTCATTCACATCAATGTTTTAGGTTTAAAAAAAATCCCTAAATTTTCTACTCTCCTTATCTTACCCCTCTTCAGAATAGTTATTTTTTTACCTTCTAGGCAGGAACAATTCTAACCCCAAAGAAGTTTATTTAAAATACAATGTACATTACCAACACACCAGCTAACAACTCTTGCATTTTCATAAAATAGCCCAATGGAAGTGGAATATACTTTCAATCCAAACAGGTTTACAATCCTTTCTTTAGGACTGTGTGATTTTAAAGCATAATTCCATTTTATTCTTGGCTCAAAGCAAGAAGCCTCAAATAAGTAAAAATTTTTACTGTGTCTAGCTTTGTATGACCACTTATAGAAGAAATGACAAGTGATCCTAATACAATTAGTTTAATTTTTTATATCCTTCTCAGGATAAGGGAAAGACATTAATATCCTGTATTTAAACATTTAATAATTTCGAGAATATAAAGAACACGTGAAGCTTTGGCTTATAAGATTGAACATCAATATTTTTTAAAACCCCTTTTCAAATATTACAATGTTTTGGTTATAGATATTTTGGGGTTTTTTTAATCAATTGATTCAATTTTATTTTTTCAGTATGTGAATGCATCTTTATAATGGACAAAACACAAATGCATGGTATAAATATTCCTATTCAGAAAATTATAGAAGATGATCTAGAACATACTTTATTATTCCAACCTATTCTATGCGAGTTAGGGAATCATGTCCAAGATTTAGAGACAAATCTTGTATTTATTACAAAGAAAAAACAGGGATTTTTCCATATGAGGAATAAGAGGAAATTGAAACTATTTCTAGCCTTTTTTCCTCATTAAGTCCAGTTTTCTCAACTTTTGTTTGATTGGCATATGACCTTCAGCATTCCAAAGTGTAAAACTTCTGCTTCATGCACACAATCCTGATTGGTTCTCATGAAATTTAATATAGGCATATCCTGAAGCATTTGATTTAACATTTCTGTGCAAGTTGCATCCACTGTTCAGTGAAATTAACCTATCTGCATTTAGAAGCTAGTAAGCACCACACACTTGGAAAGGTCTCCTTGAAAACCTCTTGTGAGTTGTCATCACGCATTTGGGTCACTAATAATAAATTCTTTATAAATAAATTAGAAGTTAAATTTTATAACCTGAAACAGTTCAGAAAAATAAGCACTTGGAAGAAAGTAATTTGTTCTTGGATAAGAACAAACTAATATAGTGAAAAAATGACTAGAAATTCAGAAAATATCTTTTCTACTCCCTTGTTACCTAATCAATTAGTAACAGAATACTAAATTATATTAACAATGGTGTCAGGGCATATAATTTCTTTAACATTTCTCTCTTCCTATTTTAGAGATTGCATACATTCATAAAAAACCCCATAAGCATTCAAGGCTTTTTATTATCTTCACTATCCTTCATCTTTTAGTGTGAACACCACATTTTTTTTTTTTACACTACTGAAGCATTCATTACATCTTGATGAAAACAAGCTGAATAGTTTATAAGCTACAGGTTTTTTGTGGTGATGCCTTGTGGGACTACCTAAAAACAGAGGCTAGACAAAATTAAGAGAATAAAAAGTGGGTATGTTTATTGAAGGGCCTTCAGGCACATTTAGGGCAGTCAAAGCTCCCCAGGGGCTACACCCAAAAATAGATGATGGGTCACAAGTTTCCATACTTTTATAAGGTTGGTCCATTTGCATATTGGGGGTTAATCCTCCAATTACAGCTTCAGGTAATGAAGTAATTTACCCCAAGTTTGCTCCCCCACAACTCACTTTTGTTTGCATTTCTCGGGGCCTGAGATGGTAAGGTGTCCTTGATTCCCAGGCCTAGAAAGGATTTGTTTTGTCTGACCAAAATGGGAGAACAGTAGCTAACACTGAATACGGAGTTTAGAGTTATACACTAAAGTGTTGTATTGCCGTGGCTGGGCAGGCTCCGCCCAGCCCCAGCCAGGTCCCAGCCAGGGGTGCAGACCCCTCGCGGGCCCCACCGCGGGCCGGAGCTGTCCCCGGATGGAGGGAGACAGAGGCAGGCACCACCGACACAGCCGGGCAGAGCGACTCCGAACCCGGAGGGTCCCGGCGCGGTCCTGGGCTGGGAACTCCCTTTACGATTGATTGTTGGCTGCTGTGGCTCCGCCCCACCCCCACAGGTGGGGAAAACCGGGCTGCCACAGCCATCACAAGAGAGAGGGCACATGGGACAGAGACAATAAACAACCAGCAGACCCCACGTGTTTGGCTCTCCCATCTCGCCTTTTTTCTCCGCTACGGGAGGGTGAGGGGGTGTCCCAAGGGCGCCTCTGAGACTGTGGCTGCATTCGCTAGAGGCTGCCGGTGAGGGCAGCCCGGGAACGAACACAGCAGGCTAAAAAAGGTACTCACAAACTCGTAGGGAGCTGCGCGGCCAAGGGGGTAGCTCTGAGCTCGCCTGCACCTCAAACGAGTCTATAAAAAAACAATACTAAAGAATTGCAGAATTACAAACATAGGAAAAATATAAAAGCTAAAATCCTGAGGCATCAGTGGAGTGTTGTGAAAACAGAAGAGTAGAGTCAAATCAAGTTTTGTTGAGAATTGTGGGATTTCTTTTCCACATTTAAAAATGTCTCATTATTTTACCCTAGGATCTTATGTTCTTTGTCTTTATAGCTCATTTTCCTAAAATTTTTGAATTTATGGAGTCGTTATTTTCTAAATCATAAAGATTATTCTTTTATGTAAAACAAAATAATTTATTTATTAGACTCAAGAAGCCCCAATAAGGTCAATGGAAATAAAGTTTACTCTCAGCACAACCATCAGTTTCTGAAAGAAACAGAAACATCAATAGCTTTCTTCACCTAATCAATACAGACAGATTGATTTTTCAGAAGGCAGACTATTATGTATGTCTGAGTACCATGATCTTTCAGATTTTACCAACAATATTCTTCATGTAAATTGATCTGCCTTATACCATGGGAGCCAGGGATGCAGAACTGCCAAAAGCATTCACTTCCACTTAGTTAGCTGGAAATATTACTTCTCACGAAAAAGCACCTTCTTCAATCATGGTATGTCGTGTGATGAGTTGTAAATGTCTAAGACAATTCAGAACCGCAGATACCTTTACACCTAGTAATCATAAAACCACAAGAGTGTGAATGTAGAGTAATTGATTTAAACTTATCAGTTCTAGGCCATTAGACTTGGTAAAAGGTATTTCCACTCAACTATACAGGAGCCCATTACAGTAATTTCCATTTGAAGGTCAGCAATCACCACTGTTGACCTTCAATATGACATAGAAGTTATTAATTGATGAATTTACTGGAGCAACAAAAAAGCACAAAACAATAATATAAAACCAAAACACACCAAACAAAAAACCACCACCAAAACAAACCAACCAACCAAACAAAAAAACCCCTCACTCACAAAACACCCCACAAAACAAAAACCGCCATAAAAAACAAAACCAAAACCAAACCAGCTCACATTTAATCAATCTGAACAGAAGGAACTTAATATTTTGGTGAATTAGGCTGGGCCGAAACTATCCCTGTTCAACTGTTTTATAGCCTCTTAGCCAAGTTCTAATTGAGATACAGTCATTTGATACTAAGTGATGAACAGTGGGGCTCTAAGGGCAGAGATTGGGATGCCTGGGCTTCGGGCCAATTTAGAGACAGGATTGCTGAGGGCATGCCCGTGCTCCCCCTTTAGAAAGGATCTTAAATAAAGCTTGTACAAAAAGCTCTGCTGGAAAACAAAAGTGTTGCTCAGCTCCTGGCTTTGCTTCCCTTAGGGAACGAGTGCCCCTCTGACATATTGGGGTAGAGGTTAACATACTGGTTTTGATGCTGACACAAAAATTACAGCAGTGCCACACAAGAGGAATTCTGGATTCCAAATACTTACACCCATAACATATCTATACAACACTGACAAAAAAGCAGTCACCACAGACTAATCACTTGCAAAGTTACAAGGACTTCTTGCAAACTCTAGGACAGAAAAATATTTTCTAAGATAGCATTTGTAAGGGTTTCTACAACCTGCTTAAGCAAGGTGTACAGCAGGGTATTAAGTATAGTACACTATCTGGTACTAAAAACATTGCGTTTTCCAACATGGTTGCAATTCATTTGTATTACACATTTGGTAATGTGGAAATAAATATCCTTGGTAAGATGTATGGCTGGAAGGATTCATTATGGTATCTAAGAGTTCCTGCTAAACGACTTCATCATTGATATTTCTGCTTGTAGATAATTGGTAAAATAATGTTGAAGATTATTTATTTTCCTTTCCAATTATGTTATATGACAACACAGCTTGAGAATGTTTTGAAATTGTTTTTTAACATATTCACTTCCCAACTATAATTAAGCAAAGACACTATAAATATTAGCTATTATTCCCTTACCAAAAAAAGAGGAATTTCTTTCACAATGTTTTTGCATTAAGAAGAGCAGTTTTAGGCTACAACAAAGGAACACCTTTAGCATCATCAAGTACAAACAAAATTCTGATCAAAGCATCTTAAAAAGAAAGAAAAATTACAAACAAAGCCACCAAAAACAGAAAAAAGGGATTCTGACTTTGGGTAGAGAAATAAATTTGGTTGTCTTACATAAACTATTATTGTCCTTCATGACAAATTTTCTGGAATAGAGAAAGACAGAGAGGTCAATATTCCTAAATTGAGAAAAGCAAAGCACATGGGAAGAGATGAGGTCAGACAAGAGGTGTTCAGATCTATAGATAAGTATTTATGTTATTAGGGGACTATCTGTCTCCAATGTGCCAGAATAAGTGTTGTTTTTAAGAAATCTCTTGACAAAATTACTTTAACTAATAACAAAATAAAAGCTGTTATTTCTGTTCCCTTCTTTGGCACAGGATTACATTTTTATGAAATTCTTAAACCATGACCCCCTTTTTCTTTTTAATAAGGTCTAATGAAGAAATACCAGACTTTTTCCAGTTAGATTGAGATTATTCTTTCCATATAGTCATGGAATCATAGAATGGTTTGGGTTGGAAGGGACCTTAAACATCATGCGGTTCCAATCCCCTGCCATAGACCAGGTTGCTGAGAGCCCCATCCAGCCTGGCCTTGAACACTTCCAGGGATGGGGCAACCACAACTTCGCTGGGCAGCCTGTTCCAGTGCCTTGTCACCCTCATAATAAAGAATTACTTTGTATTATCTAATCTAAACCACTCTTCCACTTTGAAACCATCCCCCTTTCTTCTGCCACTACACATCCTTGTAGAAAGTCCCTCCCCATCTTTCTTATAGGCCCACCGTAGATACTGGAAGGCCCCAACTAGGCACCCCTGAGCCTACTCTTTTTCCTACTCTGAACAAACCCAATTCTCTCAGCCGTGCCTCGTAGAAGAGGAGCTCCATCCCTCTGATCATCTTGATGGCCTGCTCTGAACTTGCTCCAAAAGGTCAATGTCTTTCTTGTACTGAGGACCCCAGAGCTGGATGCAGTGTTCCAGGTGGGGTCTCACCAGAGCGGAGCAGAGGCGCAGAACGTCCCTTGCCCTGCTGGCCACGCTGCTTGGATACAGCCCAGGATGCAATTGGATTTCTGGGCACCAAACACACATTGCTGGGTCATGTCCAGTCTCTCATCCACCTGCACCCCCAAGTCCTTCACAGCAGAGCTGCTCTCAATCTCTTCATCCCCCAGCCTGTGTTGATACTGGGGTTTTCCATGACCCAGGTGAAGCACCTCACACTTGGTCTTGTTAAACCTTGAGATTTGCATTGTCCCACTTCTTGAGCTGCATACACTGGGATAAATAATTAAAAGAGAAAGAGAGGAAGGGAGGAAGAGATTGAAGGAGGGAGGGATGAAAAGAAGGAAAAGGAAAGAAAGAAGGAATAAGAAACATTGTGAAGGTTTACATAGAGACGTCTTCACAAAAACTTGGCTAAAAGGGTTAGAAAGTGGGAGGACAGATCAGGGACAACTGAGCCATGATCTCTTCAATGAACATAATAACCCAAGATGACTGTTCTGAAAGCAATGGGTATGCATAGCACAGCAAGCAAAGCACAAGATATTCCAAGCATCTACTGCTGACTGTTTAAAGAACTGAAATTTCCAAATGTCAAAAATGTTCAAATCCATGAGCATGCATTTTTAAGAGAGATACTGCTGAGGAACAATACCTTTCATTCCTTTTCCAAGACTATTAAAATACGCCCCAAACTGAAGGCTGAATTAGCCTCTCCTTACTTTTTAAAATTTTAAAAAATTTTTTCTTGAAAAGGAATTTGAGTCACAGAATATCCTGAGTTAGAAGGCCCCCACAAAGATAAATCCAACTCCTCTTCCTTCAACAAGTGAATTTGAAAGTCTGCTACTTCAAAGAAGTAGAAATTTAATCAGAGGAACAATTTTCAAATATTCAGTAACTGTAGGAAGTACCCTGCCAACGGAGACAAGCTTTCAGATATTCCACACAAGGTCAAATATTCTTTCTAACTGAAAAGATTAATCACTGATTAATCAGATTTGACAGGCTGAATTTAAAGGAGTGAAACTTGAACAGAGCATCAGCACACTTGGAAGAACATTTCCCCCTTTACCAACTGACAACTTAATTATGGGACTAAAGAAAAAAAAAAAGTAAAATTCCTGACCTTCTATCAACCCCAATAATGTCAAGAAAATATTTTAGGAATTAATAAAATATGGGAAAAAAAACTGAATTAATGATCAGAATTTTATCTTATTACAGATTTTGGGAATAATCTGAAAACACATTCAAGTCTGAGAATAGAGCAGAAGAAAGTTAAATCTGTTTCTCATATATATATTCTGGGGTAGGGTCTACTGTGGTTATTTCATAAGGGAACTAGATAAAATATATTACATGAATAGTATAACTATCTTTTTACAAAAGGGAAAAATAGATCTTAAAATCTGGCAGTACTTTCGTACAGATAACTAAGAGAGGCCAAGTAGGATACGAGGAACAACTTGAAGAAATTATAAAAACTATTATTAATCCTTTTTCTAACAAATCAACAGCAAGAAACCTCACAGTCTTTTGACCATTACATAAACAAGATCAAAAATTCAGGAAACAAGAAAGCCACTTGAATTTCCGCTGTATTCACACGGAAGAATCATGAAAATAAATAATTCTGTGCCCATATTTTATATATATATATATGGGGTACACCAGAGGATCTGTCTCAAACTGAACATTGTCATAAATCAAACAGACAAAATGGATAGTTAAAAAATCCTGGGACTAGATACCAGACATTAAAGAATTCAAAAAGTCTAGAAAAGAGCTAACATGAGAACAATTTTTAAAATGCTTCAAGAGGGCATAAAAACCACAGAAAGTAATATTGACATTCTTAATTACAAATAAGATGAGGCATGGGCACATATGATTCATTGAAGAAGAATCAAAACAATTTTTATGCAAGAAATCTTATGTCTTACTAATTTACGCCAGTTTTATGAATGAGTCAATAAATTGTCTCTTATAGATCAGAGGTCTAGGCAGGCCTTCAAATGGCATTTAACAAAGGTCTTCTGCAGTGATTGTTAGAGAAACTTAGCTGACATAAAAAAAAGCCCTTACATGCTGTAATACCTACTTACCAAATTAGGAAAAAATAAGCAAGAAGGGAAAGAAGAGAGGAATAATTGAGCAGTTTCCATGGTGTTGGAAGATCATATCAGTGATGGTGGGAAGAAAGAAGGAACTGAATTACTTTTCTGTTTCAGTATCATGAAAATGTAAAAGCAGATGTAAAGCAAACAGTGTAAATGTTTCACCTAATGTACAGCTAAATTTATAATTTTTCATGGCAGGGTAGAGTGGATGTTAAAAATTTACATGTGTTCAAAAATAATTTTAAAAAATTACAAAAAGAAATACTCAGTAAGAAGTATTAGAGTTGAAAAACACAGATCTCATTCTGGAAACTCCTGAGACATGAATTGCTAAGAAGCCATGACAGTTCTCTGAGACAGTATTCCTGTGCTGCTCTTAGAAAGTATTCCATACCTACCCATTTTTGGCCATTGTCAGAAATGGGATATAGGACTAGATGAACTTTTATTCTGACAGCATGCAAATACTCTCGTGCTACTCTGCCAAAATAAAAAAGGAAATTGTCATTTTAAAGCAATCTTTCCCAACTGTCTGGAAAAAAAAGGGAGAAGAAACAATACAATATAGAATAGCTGATTATACACATGCATCAACAAAACTTATAGCTTTTCTGGTTTCCATCATCACTAAAAAATGTGTAATTAAAAAATATTTATACAATCTTTGAAAAATTTATCATTACAATTTACAGGCCCATTCAAGAAGTTAGAAAATAGGAGATAAAATAATAAACTTAAATGAAAAATTTGAAGCATATTAACACTCTCAAAGTTATACTACTAGTCAGATGCAAAAGAGAGATTAATTTCTAAATCTGTTCTTGGACTTTCAGGTTTTCTTGTCAGGAATTCTGAATTAAATATCTTTAAAACTGGAAAAAAATTGGTGAGAAAAGTACAGTGCTGAGTGTTGATCCATAACAGCTTGTAATCCAGTAAGTTTTTTCCCTTGCTTTTATTAAACATCAGCATAATTTGTTAGAGGAAACACATTTGTAAAACTCTCCTTTTATTTAGTTTTAGCTCTACAATTTAGTCAATTTTCTAAGGAATTGAAATTAGCATTTCACCAGAAAGTAATTAGAAAAAAAATCATACAAAAACAACTGTACCCTATGTCGTAATTCTGACAAAACATATTGTACTTTAGAAATCCGTTAAGGGAGCAAATTGTGCAGCCTGTACTGTTTTATCATTGCAACAACTAGCCCCAGTGGTTTTTGTTGAAACAAATATATTTCTCCACTGGATGAACAATGCTAGATGAATATCAAAGGGTTTAACAATAATCCCATAATTATGTCTCCTCTTGAGTTTTGTTTGGACGAAGAGTAAAAAATATATTAAAAACTCAGAGATCTGTGACACAAAACCAGCAATGAAACACTTGGCAATTAATACAAGGCCTTAGTATTCAAACTCCTCTCTTATCATCTGGGCAAGTTATAAAACTCCTCCTCTGTACTGTGGTGCCTTCTCAAAACACATCTGGCACCCCACAGGCATTCAGAGAGAGTGCAGACAGATCCCTGTCTACTGTGCTCACTGTTGACAAGGAAGCAGTTTGCAACCCCTTTTGCATTTTGCCCCACCTCACACCACTAAGTCAGCACAGCAGAAGTTGATAAACAGACCACAGCAGCAGGAGCTGAGCCCCACACACAAATACAGGACTTGAGATTTTTCCTGCTCCTGTGGCCCTTAATGCACCTGTGGCATTAAGCCATCCCAAAAACTCTCAATGCTCCAGCCATATCGACTCTCTCAGGGCTTGGAGCAAGGACTGTAAATACCTGAAGCAGAACTTCCCACATAGTTTCCTTCAGAAAGAATTAATGTGCACAAAATCACTCTGAATTAAAGCAATGCCAATTCAAGTGGGGATGATGAAAGAATCTGCCTTAAAGCCACATCGTGTCTTTTAACCAAAATGTAAAGGTATGTTTATGCAGCTGCAGCATTTTTCATCTTATCTTGCTCCATTTAGTTTTCTCAACCAGTTCTTAAATTTGATTTCTCAACTGTACTTGCAAAAACTGTTCTAATTAGTAACTTGTGATACATTTCTGTGGAGCTCAGAGTAATAAGGCTGTCTCTCTTCAAAAGCGTGCTACTGCAGTGGTCTAACCTTTATTAAAAAATATATCTGGAAGTGAGTACAGTTGTGTTATGACATCTTCTTTAGAGATGTGCAGAGACAGAGGATTTTTTATTTTGAAAGCTTTGTTAATTTGACTTTTCTAGACCTTTAAAAGAAAGGAATGTTTGAACTTTGATTTCTTATTCAACTAAAAGGATAGACTTAGGGAGCAGCAATTTAGTCTTACAGCCTTTACTAGTTCTGTTTTGGATTTTTAGTTAAAGCAAAGAATGTCATTCACATTGTACCTATTCCCCCACCAAAACTTTGTATCCATAAAAATTAGAGTTTACACAGACACACTGTTAGAAAGACTTCTTGGCTACAGCAGGCTAATTATTTTCTGCATATGAGAAAACCATCATTAAATACCTCATATAATTAGGAAGAAGAAATAACCCTTTCACTTCTACAGGAGGAACAAAAGGGTCTAAGGAAAAGGAGACAGTGGATAATGCTCCTATATTTTAAAAATACAAAGAAAACCAACCTCATTGAAATTGCATCATAAAAACTAACTTTTGCCTGTGAAATGTCACACCTCTGAGACTGTGATGGGATGACCATGGCTGAATTCCAGATGCCCACCCAGCTGCTCTCTCACACCTCTCCTCTATAAATTAACGTCGCAAGAAAAAAAGAGACTTGACTAGGGGAAAATTAAATATATTGCCAGTTAAAAATAGAGTAGGATGGTTAAAAACAAAGATGAAACTAAAATAATCTTCCTTCATTCTCACCCTTCCTCTCAGGCTCAACATAACTTCTTTACTCATTTTCTCTGCTACCTCCTCCCTCTATGCACAGAAGGGAAATGTCAGGATATGGGTCAATCCACAACAGCTTTCCTCTGCTTCTCCTTCCTCCTCATGCTGTTCCCCTGTATCAGAGTGAGGCGTGTCACTCCCATGGGATACAATCCTTCATGAACTGCTCAAGCATGGCTTCTTCCTGCAGGCCACAGTTCTTGAAGAATTGCTTGAGGATGGGACTTTTTCCATGCAGTAATCCTTTTAGGAACAGACTTTCCAGAGTGGGTCCCCCATGGTCTGTGATTCCTGCCAGGAGCCTGCTCCTGCATGTGCTCTCACAGGCTACACTTTCCTTCAGAGCAAGTCCACTTGCTCCAGCATAGGGTCATCCTTGGGCAGTAAGATGGCCATTTGCTCCACCATGGACCTTCATGTGTTGCAGGGACGCAGCTGCCTCCCCTTGGTCTGCACCATGGACTACAAAGGAATCTCTACTCTGGCTCCCAGAACACCTCCTCCCCTTTCTCCTTCACTACCTTGGTGTCTGCAGGGCTGTTTCTCTCACATTGGCTCAACTTTGGCCAGTGGGTTTCTTTTGGAACCAGTTGGAGCTGGTTGTGCCTGGTATGCAGAAGCTCCTAGGCTCCTCTCACAAAGCCCATGGATCTATGGATTTTTTCCTAACAACATGATAACCTTATCATATTAAAGATAGAGATTAAACTTAAAAAAAAGAAAAACTTAGTCTATGCATCCACAAGCTCCACAGCTCAATATTCTGCACAGGTCCACTATAAAACATATTCAATTAATTCAATATTTCATAGCCAGCTATATACCATAATCATTAGAGATAATACAAAAGAATAGTTATTATTCCTCAAAATTAATTTATAAGTTTGTTTCAAGGTCATATTCATGGATGGAAGAAAAAATATTTTTCCATAAACATCATGTTTTGGGTATTAATTTATACCATTAACAAGGTGTTTTTTTCTTCATGTTATCCCTTCCTAGATGAACCAGTTAGATCCATTTAATATTTGTTGCTATGCTATTTGTCAAATAATACATCTATTAATTTAAATGGTATTTTCCATTTCAAGAAGTGCAATCAATAAAACTGCACAGTAACAATGTCTGATCTCAATTGTTACATCAATTCTGCTCATCTTGTGCAAAAGAAGTTAACCTTTCAAAAACTACATGGGGAAACATTTTAAATCAACATACTAAGCTAAGAATAATATTAAGGATTCACATTTTGTGCAAGATATAATTGATATTAAATTTTATGTTCAGAACTTCAATCTACATGGTTTACTACTATGAGTGGCGAGATTGCAGAAATTCTATATCCTATGGAGGTATGTATACATACTAAAGAGTGAGATAACTCTCAACTGTCAATGAAATCATTTAGACCAGGATGTAAGGATTTAATTTCTGTGTATTGATACCATGTTTTTAATATTACTAAAACTGTTATTAAACAAAAAATGTTGCCATTGTTTGCTTATAACCTCTACAAGTATGAATCAGCCATATACCAATTAATAACACTATGCTCTAAACAACTACAATGGATGTTCCAAATAATCTCACAAATACAGGTTTTGGAAAAAGATAGGCAACTAGGCAACTGTGTTTTGCTCTGGGATTCATTCTATAAAACATTACGTATATCTCTTGTGTCTACTTGCTAAATAAAGCCGTAATCAAACAGATCAAGATGCACAAAGACCTTTAGATAGCTGTAGTTTCAATTTTTGCTTACCTAGACATCTAACCATCACCCACATTAAAGAAGTCACTCTTTTTTACATCTCCAACCCTCCTTATAATGTTATTTTATTTGAACTTAAAGCTACCATCCCAGAAATAAAAGGGTCCTGAACCAGAAGTCAAAGCAATTGTTTTCAGGTTATTTATAGTATTAGAGAAAATAAAAAACAGTCTCAGAATTTAGTGAGATTCAACAGTGACTTTAGGATGTGTCTACAAAGGAATAGACAGGTTCCATCTAGATTGAGTTAGGCTGGAATCCTTGAAAAAGAAACTCTTTCCTATCTTAACCCCTGTTTTGCATTTAATGGCAGCTACAAGGTTAGAAAATATGCCAACTAACTCTACAAACTACTGCCTTCTCCACATATGGCTGATCAGGTCCCCAGCGCCATGACTGACTTGGAGATGATCTTGTTGAAAGAGTAATTTTCCTTATAAGACTGTTTCTGTATTACTTTTTCCAGCTGTGAAGAGTTCATTTTCTCATTAAGGGCTTGCCACAGTGCTTTAATCGTGTTGATCTTTAATTTTACTCATGTTGTCTGTGGGATTTTGGTGTCACAGAAGAACGTTTATGGTGGTACCACTCACCCTCTGCAGCCAGAGGCCAGGAGCCCTGGACACAGTGAGAAGTATGCTTAGGATACTCTGGCAGGCCCTGGCAAGGAGACCTGGCTGGGAATGCTGCTGAAGGCTACAAGAGAGCTCAGCCTTGGGGATGATGCACCACACGGTGTGGTTCCCAGCCTAAAATGGAGAAACACAGCAGGCGCCTCAATTCACAGCTCTGTAGGGAAAATGCTCCCATCAAGGTCTTGCTGTCTCCCTCTGAGGCTGGGGCAGGCAGAGGCAATATCCTTGCCTGTAGATGGGATCAAGAAGTTCTGTCTTAAAGCTGAAAGAAGGGGCCAACAAGAACCTTGTGAAATTATGCAATGATGAAGTCCTATACCTGGGAAGGAAGAGTCTTTTTCAATGACAGAGGGGTGATGGTTTTTCCAAAGCAGCTGTTGCTTAGAGACTGGCTAGGCAATCAATCTGCTGGTTGTGTTGATTGCTTTTGCATCACTTCTTTTTTTTTTTCCTCTTCTTTTCCTTTCTCCCCCTTCCCAGTTATTAATCTGTCTTCATCTCAATCCACAAGTTTGTTTCTCAAATTTGCGCCTCCAGTTCTGTCCCCCAACCCACTGCTGGGGAGTGAATGAGGCTGGGTGGGAGCTCAACTACCAGCTGGGGTCAACCCATCACAAACACGCTGCTCAGAGTAGGTCATGCAGTCCTGGATGTTTTTGAGACCTCACTGAAAAAAACCTTGAACAACTCCGTCTAACTTCAGAGCTGATCTTGCTTTGAGCAGGAGGTAGGACTGAAGATCTCATGAGGCCCATTCCAGTCTGACTTGTCCTGTGATTCCATGTTTTGCAGTTATTGTTAAGTCAAATATAGGGGCATGTTACTAATGGAGAGAGCTGATACTAACAGAGTTGATCACAGATATCTAATAGTCTATGCAACTAACTGCTTGTTAAAAGAAGACCAAACAAATAAAAAAACCAGCACAGACATATAAGCAAAGGAGATTTGAAATATGGTAACATGCCTAAGCAGATGAGCATATTTCTGGCCATATCTCCAACCTCAAATTACTTGCATTACAAATAAATAAAGAAAATACTGATGTGACATGGTATGATGTGGTATGTATATGCTATCATAAAATAAATACTAGTAAAGAAATGTTAAAACCTGGGGTTTGTTATATAAGATATGTTAGAAAGGTAGACTTGTATGCATGAGCTTTCATTTGCTATTACTCAGTCATGATGGAAACACAGGAAAATCTTATGATTACATTTAAAAGCAGACATCAAATACAAAACCTCTCTCTCAGTCTTTCCCAAGAGAAATTACCTATTGTAACTAAACCCTAAATGTAATTACTCAGAATGCCATTATTCAACTGCAAATGCAAATAAATTAGATTAAATTATTTGTAATTTAGGAAAATAAAAAAAAAAAGCTGTTTCTCACTACCTAACTCATAGCATCAGATATGACATTTACTGATTGGTTGCTGGGTTTGGGGGTTTTTTGCTTTCTCTTTTTTGAGCTTGCAGAGACTCAATGAAAGTGGGAGCCTTCTGGATTACTACTTAGTTATTGGCATAGAAAACCATAAAATAAAGGAAATATGCTCAGCTAAGAACATCTGAATAAATTATTACATCCTTTTTGGCAGGACAATAAGGTTTAAAAGTGAACAGATCTTTAGAGAAACAAAAAATAAGAAATAGATTTTTCCTTCAGTTCTCCCTCTCCTGAGAAGAGAGTCAATGTTCAACAAGACAGAGAAATGATTTGTCTCACAGTTTTTCTGCTTTGACCTTCATCAGGACTCTGTAGCTAGCAAAGCTCTTCTGTTCCTCCGTCTTCACTTTTGCTTCCTAGTATTGTTAGGCTTGTCATTTCTCCCTGCTCCTTTTAAAAATGAACAGATTTATTTTTATGTTTCTGTACCCTACAGAAATTCTAAGCCACTGGGGTCCAATTGTTCAGGTCTAGGATGCAGTAAGGGCTGCTCTGTCTTGTATAATCTTTGTTTTAGGGACACATTTTGACATTATGAAATAGTAATTTGGGGTGTGAATGTTCCCCAAATAATCCAACTAAATAATACACAAAGCTTATTTTTAATCATTGGCTTACTTAGTGCATTTTAATGATCACAACTCAATTTAGTTACTGATCCTTTATTTTTTTTCATCTCCAGAAGTTCCTGACTTTCTTTTACCTGCATTTTCAGTTTTCCTGTTTCTTCTTCCAAACTTTGTTTTTCTGCTTCTAGTTGCTCTCTCTTTCCCCATTCAGCGGCATTCTCGCACTGCATTCTTTCCAGCTGGGAAGGTTCAGGGTAGGAGGAAGAAAAACCAAAAAAGGAAAAAAAAAGAAAGAGGAATAGAATACTCTGATTAAAACCCCCTGTTTTCCGCTGAGTGAGGCTAATCGCTTCACCTTGGAGTAAGGTGGGCACCTTAGAAATCCGTCCAAGGTGTAAGTTTTCCATGTCTCATAAAGTTAAATATTTGAATTTGAAAAGAAAATAACCAGGACAGTCAATTTTTCATCAAATGTACCTTTAAAAAAGGAAAACAAAGATAATTTTTTATACAGTAACCAGTAACAAATTCTTATTATTTTCCTGCTATTAATGGAAATATAATATTTAAAAATAATAAAATGTTTTAAATAAGATTGAGACTGATTTTTGGCTTGACAATGTCAAAGTTCACTTTTTATTCTCCAAGAGATGAAAAGTCAGCATGTTTTTACTCTGTTTACAATTTAGAAGGATTGTAATAAATATTCATTAAACTGAAGAAGTTCTAAAGTATGTCTTCAGTACTACATACTGCTATCCTCATAACCAAAGGAAAGACTTTTAAGTTTTTATGCTAATCTTTTTCTTGTGGTCACAATTAATAGTCTTAAGGGAAATATTATATTTTATGGCCAATGCTGTAACCTTACTTTAGGATAACTTTATGAATCTGTTCATCAAATGCACATATAGGGAGAATTAAAGACATCAACAAAGAGACACATTACTAAGTCATATAAAGTAATTATCTAAGAACTGATTTATTCTTCAGAGACAGCTACATAGAGGTTTTTGTCAAGGCTGCATTAAATACTTCTCAGACTTCAAAAGAAAAATGGTAAAGTGAATTTATGTTTATAACACAAAACAGGTACTTATCAGGTACTAATGGACATTTATCAGAAGATTGCTATTGACAATACTTAGTGTTAACAAGTTATTATTAAGTGGTTCTTAACAGATTAAAAGAGATTAACACAGATTAAAAACTGTGAAAATAAAAGCTTCCAGTTCTTTCAATTGCAATGAAAAAAGGAATTGCTAATATATTTTAAAAAAGGTCAAAATTTAAGATCTTTTTACAATTTTCAGTTCTGTGAGAACTAAAATCGATGATTTGATAAAAATAGAGACTTACAACATTGTGAGACACTTCTTTATTGAAGAAACAGGGTATATGTGCCAACAAAGCTTTAGAAAGAGCCATAGAGGTGTACTTTTTCTGTTCTATTGGTTACTTTTATTCTAAAATCAATTTCTGGAAAATAATGAAAAGGTACTGAACGTGGGGCAAAAAGAATGAGTTTTTACAGCATAAGAGAAACATAATTCTGACCCTGTGAGTAGTAACAATGTGGTTATCTACCTAAATCAAATTGGAAACTCGTCTGTTCTCCCCTTATTTCTGAGTAAATAAAAGCAATTAGAAACCAAATAAAGAGGTTAATTCAGATTTTCAGTGGACAGTAAAAGTAATTGCTCCACTGTACTCTGTACTGGTGTGGCCTCACCTCAAGCACTGTCTACAGTTCTGGGCACAGGTCACCAAACCATTAGAGTGGGTCCAGAGTGATAGACTACCAGCTGCGAACTCCAACGCACAAGTAAATGCTTGATGCTCACATGTTCCTAATGAGGTCTTTAAAGTCTACCCACTGAATTTCTGTACAATAGTTGGAAATTAAGGAATCACATACCCCTATTTAGCAGCAAATATTGCTTCTTCCCCACCAAAATTATGCAAATTGTTTGATTACTGTCTGCTGGACTACAATCACAAACCCCATATTTTTTCCTAAATAAATATGCGGGCATATTTATTATTGCAAGTATCCATGAAAATTCTGGAACATGAGAAACCCTGTCTTCTTGCAAAGCATCTGCCAAAATACACAGCTGAAATTCTAAGCCTGAAAGTTCACCTTTTCACAGTGTTGACACTAATCAATACAAATTCATTTTTGTCAGACATCAAATAGAGAGAAATTACAAAACCATACAAGGTTGAATTTCAGTCAAGAAATTAAGCAGAAGATGATTATCACACAAAGATCTGATGTCAAAGATAAATTTATTTACCTCTGTAAAATTTCAATTCTTTGCACCCAAGAAGTCTACAAGCTCCAATTATAATAAATTTACATATTTAACTGTCCTGATTTCAGCTGGGATAGGAGTTCATTTTCTTCCCAGTGCTATGTTTTGAATTTAGTATGAGAATAATGTTGATAACAGAGGGAAGTTTTCATTGCTGCTGAGCAGTGCTTACTCTAAGTCAAGGCTTTTTCAGCTCCTTGTACTGCCCTGCCAGCAAGGAGGCTCGGGCTGCACAAGAAGCTGGGAGTGGACAGCTAACCCAAAGCAGCCACAGGAATATTTCTTTCTGTATGATGCTCTTGTGTGGAACTCCAGATTCTGATTTATAAAGGAAAGCTTAAGAAACGATTTGCAACACGTGAAAAAATCTTGAGAACTTTAATTTTCCCTTAAAATGTGAATATTTTCTCTCAGTAAAATGTCTGAGCAGACTTGCACTGAATTTTACTTTTTAATAGGAAGACCAGAATAATGGTGGAAGCATAGAATGAGGTCAAGGTAGTGTCAATGAAGTGGCTAATTGCAAAGGTGAATGGTGGAAATGAAGTACAGTGTACTGACCTTTTGAAACTGGATAATTACATCTTAGAGCTAACCTACACCGTTTTATGACTAACATGAAAGGCAGAACCCTGAAAAAAACAGACACAGAAAAAGGAACTCCACCTTGTACAGATCATTAACAGGAAAATCTTAATGCTCTTGTTCAGTTTAAAGCATTATAACAGTGGTTGAGGCTCCAAAAGTTTTATTGAAACAAGATTTTTCTCCTTCCCCTTAGTCTAGAAAAGATAGCGTAGGATGAAGGACAACAATTAAGGTGTAATAAATGCAAAAAGAAAGATGATGAAAAAGGAACACAGCAGTCAACAGGATTTCATACAGAAAACAGAAGAAATTCCACACACCCTTCAGGTTTTTTTTCAGTGCAAAGATTTGTTAGCTTCCTATAAAACTTGGAAAAGGTAGGAAAGTGTACTTAGACAATTATGATTTTCAGCTTTTTAAAAGAAACATTTAAACAGAGCTGGACAGAAGACAAGCATTATGTTAAAAAAACCCGTAGTTTTGATCTGATCTGACTTGACAATGATATCAGAAATAAAAAAAAATGCCAATCCAACCAGAAATTCTCCCTCTAAAATTTTTCTTTTGCAAAACTGGCATTTTCTTTACCAAAAGCATGATTACCTTCACATTCTCAAATCTGAGAAAGATTATCTACACATCTCAAATAAAAGCTGATTTGACTGAAAATAGAAGAGTTTTATTTATTTATTTATTTTAATTTCCAATCTGAACCTTACATAACCACAGCAAATCATTAGCTTCTAACGCTATCTGTCTTTTCACTAGGAATCTACGGGCAAGGCAAACAAGGCCTACAGACTTGTGACCCAGAGTGACAAGAATTCCTGTTTAAACTAGTGACCTCTGGCAGCCTCACTCAAGTACAAATGTAAAACATCTGCTTCAGTTTGTGCAGAACAAAAATGAAAATTTAAAACGAATATGCTTTTTTTTTTGTTCTTAAAATGACTATGCAGGGCTTTTTTCATGTTCCAAAGCAAGATAAATGAACACATATTTTCAAGATTCTTGATATCCTCACTGTATTGTGCATGGAGGTAATTTCCATTAATCTATGCTACAAATTATTCTACAAAATTTAAGCAAGAGGTATATTAAACTGAATATTTAATAAGCCACAGGTTGATTATGAATTAAGGACCATGGCACCCTCTTAATAAAGAAAAACTATTGAAATAACCATAAATCTTCATAAAGTCACAAGTGAATTTGATTCTTACAGAATTCTTCCCCACAGTAACTCAGAAAGCTCAGCACAAGAAGCAAATTTTCCTTTTCTGTAACTCAGACAGGAATACTATCTCTTAAAAAATGTCATATCCAACAGCTTTTCCAAAACCAGAACTGGGAACTCAATAGTTGTGAAGTGTTACCTACCATCTTCCAAATTATTGCACATTGACGAGAAATGCAAGGACAGAGAATCTTCCCTTTCACACTGGTAATTTTATTTATGAGATGTCATCAACCTCTAAAGTATGGAATGTGCTTCAGCTGCTAGAAAGAATGGCAAACATGCACTTTCCTTAAATATGGCACCTAAGCATATTGGATCAAATGAATTGAAAACCAAGTTCTGCCTGAGGAGCAAGCAAACATCAAGCAAAAACATCACTTTTCTTCATTGAATTCATTGTGAAACATCTTTACAATTCATAACATAGTTTTACTGGATCTGAAGATATTTTATCAATGTGCCGGTTTGGACAAATTTGGAGGAAAATATCCTCTGACAGAAGGCAGGTTACAACCAACCTTCCCCCACCAGGTTCGGAAAAAAAATTTCCTCGGAGGAAAGTGAAAGAGATAAAAACTATTTATTTAAAAAACACACAGGAAAAGGATGATAATGCTGAATAATAACATCTCTCACAGTGGAGAGAAACCGGGGAAGATTTCAGAGTCCTTCTGTAGGTGTGGTCTCTCTCCTCCTCGGAGCTGGGTCGGTGTGGGCCCACCTCTGGGGCCTCAGTGGAAAATTCTCCTGGTGTGTTCTGATGTTGAAACAGTCCAGAAGAGAAGAAGGGAAAAACCAAAGTCCCAGGAAAACAAAGTTCAACTCTCTGTCTGCCTCCAGAGAAAAGGAGCCGAAAGCTGGCTGAAAAACAAGCAGGGTGCTTCCTCCACTCCCGCTGCTGCAAAAGCAAAGGAGTCTGTGTCCGTGTCCTTGAACAACTGCTTTGAAAAGTTAGTTCTGTTTTTTTTTTTCTCTACCCCCTCTAGGGCTCAGTTTAAAGGCACAGAAAGGCACAAAATTAATTTCTGGGCATAGAGCAGCGATAGGGGATACACATCATAAAGTCACCCCAGGAAAATCAACAGTCTAAAAGTAATGGTATCAAATGCTTAAAGACAGTCTCTCAGCACAATTGGGAGAAAAAATTTCTCTGTTGGGGATCAGGAAAAAACTCATACAGGCAGAAGCATCTTCAAAGAGATGCTATCTAAACATTTGAGATCAGTAAAGAGATATACAAGACAAGAAAATAGATATGTTGATGAATCTGGTTCTCTTAAATCACTTCCAGTTTTAGTTCAGCTGTATCTACAGAACTTGGAAGATGACAACGGTCCCACTCCACTGCACAACTCCCTTTGAGGAAGGTGTAAGAGGAAGACAGATTTCACATAACCAGGACAATCATGTGCAAGTGGACAGAAAACAATTCCAAGAATCTTTCTTACTTGCAAAGTAACCCCTATTTTGTTTGGGTATAGGGGAAGGAGTCTGGTTTTTTGGGTTTTTTAAAAATTATTTTCTAGTTTTTTTATTTGTTTTGAAATTTCTACTGCTAGAAGTCTGTAAGAACATGATGAAAACTGCCAAAGCTCCTAAGGTCTGAAAGAAAACTCATCAGCTTTCCCCCTTCCAAGACCAGGTCTGCTGTACACAGCTGTGGTGTTTGCTGGTAAGCAAAATTATTACTTAGCATGTGTGACACTAGGCAGTTTTGCAATGATTATTTACAGTATGTCTGACATTTTCTATAATTCTTTTCTTTCTTCATCTAAAAGGTCCAATCAAAAACTACCAGAATCCATAGCACTCCTTCCACAGGAAAGGGAAGACAAATGTTGGCTACCTTTTTATTTGACAAGTGCTTCAATACAGGAAAAAAATTTACTCCGTTTTTTTCTTATTGTGAGCAAGTCTGCCAAGAACACCATTTAGTCCATCAGCAACTATACTGAAAGCATGATAAATATTATTGTGCCTGACAATATCTTTAGACACCAAGCCCTGCTACAAATTGAACTTTTTAATGAATGCTTATATTCATAACAATGCCTAGGACCAGCATATTTAGTAATCAAATATTTTTTCCTTCTGGTTCTACTCAAATGCTTGAGTCTGCTACAAGCAGATATCATTGCACTATTAAATGGAAAGTTGCTGATTTACCAGTAGGTTTTTTCCTCTCCCCTTGTCTGCACACAAAGAAAACTCTTTTGTGCTTATGACTAGCTTACCAGAAGTGATTTATGCAGGAATATAATTTGTCCATAGATATATAAAAAGTTTTAAGCATGAAACTTTACAACAATAAGAAATAATATATGCAGAGAGGCATAAATAAGTTCAAAAATAGGACCATAGTGAGGTGGAGTAAATGACGTTTGATCTTACAGATCTTTTTTTTCATGTTGAATCTGGCACTGCTTTTATCAGTTTCTTGTAAGTTCAATTTCATATGGACTATGTATTACATTAAAATTAACACCTCCTGTTCAGGAGAATCTACTATTCATTCAAGGAAAACACATTTTCTATCAATGACTACCATAGAAAATTATCCACAATTCTACTTTCCTATCCAAAACTACTTTCCTATCCAAAATTCTACTTTCACCAATTATTTGTAAATAATTAAATTGTTCAGAGGAACTACCTTTACCTATCTAAACATTTGAGATCAGTAAAGAGAAGACCAACACATCATGCACTCATTCCTACTTTAAAATTATGAAGGGCTTTAGTATTTAATCTCATTTTAAAAAAGAGATATTTACATTTTTCATGTGTAAAAATTAAGCAAGATGACTAAACAAATACTGGAAGTTTCTTGCAGTATCACAGAATGGATAAGGTTGGAAGGGACCACAGTGGGCCATCTGGGCCAACATCCCTGCTCCAGCAGGGTATGTTAGCCTTCTTCATTGTAATCACAATTCATAACAAGATTGAGACTAGAGGAATGTCCAAACTATCAGTGTCTACCAAGCTGTACAGTGCTGCTTATTTAGTCAACCTTTTCATGCATTGAAAACAATTTCAAAAATTATAGGGGAAAGAAGTTCGAACTAGAAAGGACTGCTATAATGAAGATATAAAAACACATGCTATAAATAAAATATCTGATAGCCATAAGATGTAAGGGCAATTTTGTCAAGTAGACATTCTTGTAGGCTTGCCAGAAAAGCATGAATGTTTGAATGAATATTTAAAAACAAATAAGAGTGTGATTATTTTTTCTGATACATTTTGTGCTGTTCTACTGAGATATAAGCCAAATGTTAAACCATTTTTAGGTTATCTTGGAAACTAAGGGACTTTCACCCATGGTTTAAAGCAAACAAAGACAAAAATGCTGTATTCATTTTTATAGCCAGGTGATATATTAAACATATCCACATCCTGATCAGCTAAGTTACTAATGCACATGAAAGATGAACCATGTACTTTATTATCTTCCAGAACCAAATTCAAAAATCTGTAGTTCAAAATGCAAACCTCCTACATACCAGTCCATGCAAATACCTGTAATTTTTGTTATGAGTGAAGTGTGTTTCAGCTCAGAGAAGCACAGAAAAAAATGATTCCTTCATTTTCCATGTGGAAATGTTCACTTGATTATTATGAGCACTAATGCATCTTCTATATGCAAATTTAATTAGTGAAAACAGTAGAAATAATAACAACTAAACATCAACATCTTCAGCTACCTTTCAAATGAAAACAGAGTTATCAGCCTCATCTCAATGTTTATTCTTAATGCAGCTATGTCTCATATTTGCTAATATAAACATATCAATATTTTACCGCCATTTCTGGCTGGGGAGCCCTCACATTGTCTCGAAGGTAGCATGCCATGTATTTGCATACCTCAAAATAAAATATTTGGGTAAGTACCATTCCTCAGTCTTGTCATTAATATTGATATTGACTGAATTTCCAAGTAGCTTAGATTGAATCCTTGAGAGTACATTCTCCAGCTTGAAGTTGAAGGTACTCTGGTTTAAGTCTCTTCCTGACTTTCTGGGCATTCTCTCAAAGATCATTGAGGGACTCATGGGAACCCTGTGAGGTACTTGTAGGTATCTGCTGCTGCCACGTAAGGAACCATTGAAGTAACTGCCCCTTCACCACCAGAATCTTGTTTGCTGCACTTTAGACAGAATAAATGTCCCCGGAGGAAAAATGAAAACCTAGTTTTCTAAAGGAAAAAAGATATGAAATCTGTACTCTGCTCCTCCTACATTTTGACAGATTTGCCACAATAATTAGCTCTTTTTTTTTTTCTACAGCTGATTTAAGAATATCTCTTAGTTACAAATAACCTATCTATCAAGAAACTGGGAATTTTCCAGAATTTCTCTGAAATTTTCCTCTCTTCCCCCATAAGACGAACATGATAAGTGAGAGCTATTTATTTACTGGAAAAAAACCCACAACCTAATTACAATTAAATTACCAATACTAAATGGTCCATCAAGTCATTCTTCCTTTAAAACCTTTACTGTTGTTTAGAAGCAAATACTCATATTCTCTCATTTTATATATACCCAACCCATAGATAATTTCATGCAGACCTTATACCTATATTATAATATGGGCAACAGTAGAAGGACTTTCTTTTCCATCTCTGGCTGGGACTAAGACTCTCACCTCTGGCTCACACCACAAAGACCCTCAGAGTACAGACCACTTGGCTGTCCTAACCTTCCCTGGACCACCTCAATTCTAGTCCCACTCCAACAGCACCTCTAAGCATTCTCTTTTGCTCAATCCTAATGCAAACTTTTGTCTCTGTCTGGGGCAAAGAACCTCACCTCCAGAATTTCTGTCAGCATCACTCACATCTGTATTTCTCATTCTACCTGTTGTTCAGCTATATTACCCTCCCACTTTTATGGCTTGCCATATTTCAAAAGTAATGCTCATGGTATAAAATGTACCAACAACTACATCAAATGTCACTTACTCAGCTGCACCCCAAAGATGCTTCACTAGCTTACTGCAGTAGCTTGACTCTACACATTTACTAAATGTCCCCTTTTGCTATGGTCTTTCAGACTATCCAATAACACCTTTCTATTTGAATTCCATTCTAGCCTTCTTCATACTAACCACTTCCAAAAGTTTTGCCAGTTCCTGGAAATTGCCCATAAGTCAAATACTTTTAATTCTTCCCTGTACAAATCTGAAGAGAGTGGCTCTCAGAGTAATTCCTGACTGCAGAAACAAAAGTTGAAGCATTTGTTCCGACATAATTCAGGTACTATTTACTCATAACTTTAATATCAGGCAACCTTTAAGTAGCCTTTGACTTGAAGGCTATTTTTTAATAATGACAAAGCCAGTCAGGTTCAAGTAGTTTCTGTACTTCCCATAATTAGAAACAGAGACTGAATCTAAACTCATTTGAATGCACTGGGCATCTTTTTGCAGCATCCCTTTTACTGCAGGCTCTTCAAATTATCTTCTTCTTGTTGTTGTTTTTGTGTTTAGCAAAATATTAGTGCTTAGATAATCATGACCTTACACAAAAATGGCATGTACAAGATGCCCATTTGCTATATTCCTAAATGGAAGTGATATTTGAGATGGGATTAACATGACCAAATTATCAAACTACTTTTCTTTTTTTGACTAAAGATGAACATAGTAATTAGAGTTCTAACCAAGATTAGTCTAAATGAACATTATACAGTGGTTTCAGTGAATTTAAAATGTTCTCTAATCTCAGACAAGGAAATAATTCACATTTCATCTAATCCCTTGGAGAATACCGCTTGAAATTTATAAGGGACACGTGTCAATCAAAACTCTCAAAGCTTGACAAGCCATCACTCATGTGGACAGTGAGAATTCCAATGTACTAACAAATTATTATTTCCTGTTGCTACTATGCATGGAACATAGATAAAATTTTTAATCCAGGAAATAAACAAGTAAAAATTCCCATATTAACTAATAATCAACTGATCTAATAACTGTAGCTCAGGTCAACTAAAAAAACCAAAAAATAAAAAAAAATAAATCACACTTTAATATTTATGTTTTACTAACAAGCAAGGAAAAACTTGAGCTTTTGACATTTACACCAAAGGGTTTTATTTTTTTGCTTTACAAACAGTATCATGCTTTTCTTGAAGTTGATAGGATTATGACAGAACACAGCAGGGGTGACAGCGGTAACAGAATAAACAAACTGTGTTAAAAATCCTAAGTAAATGCCAGAGATTGTTTTAGACGTAGGGATTACAGTAGATATTTTTCCTAATGTTATTTGGAATCCCAAAGGGCAGCTGATTTTGGGTATCCTTAAGCAAAAAAAATCTGAGGCAAAGCATGAGCTTTCATCTCTTAATTTTCTTCACTGATATCTTAGCTTTAAGGGGGGACGGGGTGAAGACAAAAGACTGCTCGCTGTGTTGAAAAATTCAATTCCAGACAGTTTGGTTTGTTTCAAAAGAAGGTAGAATAGGCCTCTGCTGAGAATCTTTTTTTTTTAATGACACTTGAAACTTCTTATTAAACTCTACTTAAATCCCTTTTCATCCAAACATTTTTGCAAGACCAAAGGTGCCCAGCTTAAGAGTTTTTGTGATCTGCATTTAGCTTACTTCTGTTACTAGTGTTCTTATCAGGGGAAGGGGACAATGTGTGTATGTGGCTTTGTGGTTGTTTCTCCTACTCAAAACTAATACAACAAGGTTCTTCCCAAAATAAAGAACACAGACGAAGCCTTGAGAGACCTGAGACTGACTAATGCAAAACCTTTTTTTAATAGCAAGATAAAAACCAGATTTGCCAATTTGTATGACTATGAGTAGAAATTCATGTACAGACTTTACTGAAGCAAAAATGAGCTTCTGTTCTATGGAAAGAAATGACCAGATCAATTAAATTTTTATTCTTAATTTTCAGAGCAATAACAACTTATATATCATTTACAGAAGATGATTTTTATATTTGGTATTTTTACAGATAAACAGCATACAAATTTAATTGCAATCCAGACTATAACAGCTTGCCTCCCTTTACTTCAAATAGTTATCTACTGCTGTGTGTTTAGGTAGTTATTACTAGTAATTAATTTAGGAACTAGAGTATGCCATAAGCCATTCTAGTAAGTACTGTAAAAGGAAGATGATACCCGTGCCTCAAAAAATACGGGGATTTGTCATAAGAAGGTGAATGCAGACATGCAGAAAATCATCCGGAAAAAAAAAAGTAAATAGTGCAGTGGGTAATATACATATTTATTTATTTATTTTTGAAGTTTGATTTGCTGTACAGAAGGTCAATAACTCTTTTGTTTATAGCCAATTTCTAAGCCAACTTTCCATCCTCACTTTATATTGTTGAATTGAGACAAATGTATAGCTAAATAAGGAACTCTAAGGAAACAGAAAAATCAATAGTGGTCAGCATGATTAGGAAACACTAAAAACAAGTTCAAATTGTCCTCAGTCTCAAGAATTTCCTAGACTGTATGGGTATTCAGATCAGAAAACTGTTCAACCCAATTGATAAATTATTAAATTAATAATATTAAAGATATAATAAGAATGCTAATTGATAGATTGGAAAACAAAATCCTAACTAAACTTAGCTTAGTTTACAGTACATTTTTTAATGTAACTGCTAATGAATCATAATAAAAATACATCAAAATGACAGCAACAGTCAAAACCGCTACGTTTAACTTAGGGACTACACAAGTTCCCTTATCTTACAAATGAGGACTTTTCAGATTAATAGTCAAGGGATGCTGGGAATAGGATGTTTCCTGTAACTGTAGGTCTCTACAAACAAATACATTACAGATTACTAGAATACTAAATAGTGTGAAACCACACTAGAATTTGCAATCATAACTTTCCTGTAGGAAAAGCAATCCATACCAAGAGATTTAAATAAAATTTGCAAGTCTGATTGGACATAAGATGAAACATTCAGGAAAATCAAAATGGCATCAGGGTTCCTTGCTGAGTACCAGACTATTATACCAATGTTGCTTAAAGTGCAGATAAATTGCACTATAATACACCAGATTCCAAAAGTTGCCATGTTCTGATGCAGTGAGCTTTAACCTCAAACATTAAAAGCCTATGCTAAAAGGGACAGATTAAACCAGTATTCCAGCTTTTTTCCTCTTCAGAACTGTAAGTTCAACAGAATTCAAGAAATAGAGGAGATTAATTTGTTCAAAGATATTTAAGTGTTGTCTTGCTTAGACTTCAGGTAAATATAGTATAGAACATTTCTCCATACAGCTCTCTTTTCAGAGTAAGAACCTGAAATATACATCTTTAGTCACTTGATCTAGATAAGCACTTACATAAGATAATTTCTACAGAGCAGTGGTCTGGTGGCAAGTGCCTGTAGCAATGGTTCTACTGTTTTCAGTACAGTTTACATGGCACATCTTCAGTTTTATATGAGCCATACCCACAACAGCACATCATACTGGTATTCTGAAGTTACAAATGTCCCTGAAGAATCTTCTGTTACAATTCTTAATCACCTATAACTACCAACTACACCAGTTACTACACCTGTTCAGTGCAGGAACTGATCCAAAGTTCATTGACATCAGCAGATTTCTCATTGACTTCAAGGTATCATTCATTCTATCACTCGAAGAAATATGCAGTACTTCACTGTTGTAAGCATGGAAAGTTTTGTTTCAAAAACAATGGAAGAAAATTATCTAAGGCTATTTTCCCAATCAAACCTCTCCCCAAATTAGATTGTTAATTTTTAAGTGACACATTGCTAACCTTACCCAGGTAAGGCTAGAAAAAAGGACTACATCACTAAGAGCAAAATGCTTGTATCTCTAATTCAATTAATGTCAGATATTAAATTCAATTTTCTACATTCTACCTGTTACATTTAATTCTTCAGTGGTTTGTTACTTTTTTCAAGTCAAATATTCTTGCTTCCAAACTCTGAGGCCTCACACAGGGCACCAATTGTCGGTTTCTCTCATCTCGTTTTGCCTCTGGTGGGCGAGTTCTTTTACTCAGAGGTCGGATTGAGACACAGAAGATGCTGAGTTGTTCTTCTAATGTGATGTTTATTATTTTCTTATCTATGGTACAGCTGCACTGTGCTTTTTAGTTAACAAGGTGGAAAATGGCCCCGAGTTGTAACTTCCAAGGCTATTTAAAGCCTAATCTACCCAATTACGGACTGCCATGTAATTTGTTTTTACTTATAACCCAGTAACTAACTATTCATGATCTGCACTGCAGGTTTTTTGACCCAATACCAGAATATCCAGATTTGTGGAGAAGAAGGAAGAAAGAAGAAGTAAAAACCCACACCCAAAATCCTCCATCTTGTTACTAAATCCCATTAACCTAATTTCCTACATTTCTACATATTCCACCCAGTGACATAACTTTATTTACACAGCAACAATCTCAGTGTTATCCCAAAATCTGGGAAGCCTTTACCAAGGCCCCAGGTCAAATGTAGTGTGCTTTTGAAGTTCATTGCCTGTCAGCACTGAAAGATTGAAATAATCTGAACCCAGGATTCCAACAATTTCAGCCCAAGTGGATTTCACGTGGATGAATAACAAATAAGCATATTAGGAGAAATATTTACTTTAACAACTAAATGAATGCTAAAATATAATACTGAGAGGTAAATTCAGGACATTTAAACATATATTAAAAATTAGATATAATCAAATATTAGTTTTTTTTTTTTTTAAACTATACACTGCAAAGAATTAGTTTCTGATAGAAAACCATATGGTCAATGGACCACACTAATACATTATTAAGAAGCAACTTTGTCATAATTTTGGGCCTTTCAATCTGAACTATGTAAAATTCTTTTCATTAAAGATGCAATCATAGAATCATAGAATGGCCTGAACTGGAAAGAACCTTGAAGATCATGTAGGTCCAACCCCCCTGCCCCGGGCAGGAACACCTTGGCTAATCCCTAGGACCAATGTTCCTTCATGTACACAAACACACAAACACATACACACACACACATCTGTAAGTGCGTGCATCTGCACATTCCTCCCTCATCTTCTTTGACTCCATCACCAAGTTATACTTTCTGCCAGTGGCAGGACAAAAGGATAGACAAACCTGTTCAAATGATGCCATTTTGGCTTCATATTCCTATCACAAAGAATCTGTGAGCAGAGATATATTTCAGTATGCACACATATGTTTCTTCTAAACATCCTTTCTCACAGAAATAACTTTTCATCTTTCAGTTGTCATTAAATAAAAAATAAACAAAAAATAATCCTGGTATTGCTTGGTGTTTTCATTGCAAAATATGTAAAGAAGACAGAGAAAATATTGGCAAGTATGACTCAATAGAGTTTAAATATCTTGTCAGAAGCCAGTATGGGCAAAAAAGTCAATGAAACTGTAGACTTTCCCTGCACTTTCCAAATTAGATTTGTGGGAAAATAAACATCAAGTGGAACCTTAATATTATGCAGCATGACAAATTATACTTTTTGTTGGACACTAAGAACATTAAGTACATTATTTCCAGAGATAAAACTAAATATCAATGGGACCTGATTTATGAAAACAGTGGAAAGAATAGTTAACTCTTTGCAAGAATTGCTATTTAAGCAACAATAAAGAATTCTTTCCTTAGTCTCTAACGACCTGTCAGTTATTGTAATATACACAGGAAAAAAAATGTGTATATCGAAAGTAATTTTTAAAGAACTTTTATCAAACCATGAGTTAGATGTGTAGCATCATTTTCATCTCATTTCACTTAGTCTGAAAATTGCACCAGCTTTTCAAACAAATTAAGCATTGAGACCAGTAAGGAACACTCCAAATTCTAGACCTAGTCTAAAAATAATGAGATTTTATTACAGGAAAATTAACTGCACCAAGATTCTATTCTGTAAAGTCATTTGCATTCTCAAATAATTCAGATGTTGTTTACAGAAAATTGCCTAATGATAGTTTAAATATCAGCCTTGAGGCTTCTGATATCAAACTATAAAAACTCCTTTAGCACACTAAAACAGACTACTGGCTATTCTCTAGTGTATAAAAACACCATAAAATTAATTTTTTGAACATAATTGTGTTCCTATGATAGCCATGCAAAGTACTCAACACTTCTGGTCATCTTAGGTGAGAAATTAAACAGAGAAATTCACAGTAGCCAGTATAGCCATTCAGGCTACTGGTTTATGTCTGATAATTATTATTCTTTCTGCAGGATTCAGGGGACAATCAGAAGGCATTTTTTGACTCAGGTGAAGATTATGGGACAGAATGGATGATTTTATAATATGTATCTAAATTTTCTGTAAGATTATAAGTGTATCACATTTTCCGTTTCATCTATGTACTAAGTGAATGAAAAAAGCAATTTCAGGTAAACAGCTCTGTAGCACCTTCACACTATAAGGTAATTTCAGAATACAGATTTCTGGAGAAGGTAGAAATCAAGCAGAGTCTTTAACAAGACCTGTTAACAACCTGAGCCTCCAAATAGGCCATTCCATTTTAAAGAGCATTTAAATATTTACAGTGATAGTAGAAACTTGATTTATCCAGAAGCCTCACTCACATCAATGGAGCTTCCTTCAGCTGGGAAACAACAGTTAGGGAACCATTCACAATTTCTTAAAGAAGGTAATGTTCCTAAGTAACAATAAATAGACTGCTGTAATATAGTGTAAAACATCTATATACTGAGAGAGAGAACAGAAAACGCTTGTTTTAAAAGATGTTTAAAGATTTCTCTTTTTTTGGCTCTAGTGCAAAATCAATAGTTGATGACTTACCTTCAATTGTAAAAAAAAAGAGGAAGAACAGAAATGTCTCAGCCAAAAATAAAAAATGCTCATTTAGCCTGTTTTCCTTTTTATCTAGGTATACTTTTTTTATCACTGATGTTCCAAAAAAGATTTAAGTACCAATTAGTGTAATTTTTGCCTCATATCCCACAAACTTGGATAGGAATTTCCCTCATTAACTACCAAAACACTAGATAATTTTGAGTAGGAGCACATTCTGTACTACAGCTAGCTGAAAATTCTTTTAAACAACACACAAGTCACTGCCTATAGTGGCATTTGTAAGTCTACAGTGCACACCAGTGGAATATGGTAGTACATGCATTTTTCCACTATTTTCAGTATAATGTAAAATTGTTTTGTAAATATTCCATCTTATTTAACTCTTAAATGATCAGAGAAGCACATCCTTCCGGAATTATAAAGATGGATATAAAATTTTGAGGAAGATTTGCAATGAGTGTAAACAAGAATGTTTTACTGTACATAAGATAAAATGATCATTCTAAAACCTAAAACTTCAACAGCCTTGCTTACTCCAATTCTGTATTTACAAACATCAGGGCAACACACCAAGGATTTGCTCTGTCTTCCAGAGTCCAAAGACTTAACTAATCAAACTCAGAAACTTTTTGTGTTTCTCAGACTGTTGGTTAATTGATCTGTAAATTAAACTGTATCTGACAAAACTGGATACCCCATTTCTGGGGGCATTCAACAAGCAATGTTACAGATGTGAAAATTTTCATGTTCTTCAGGGAACTGAAAGATTCCTAGTTTTTCCAACAAAGTTTACTTTAAACACAAGTATATCAAATGTCAACACCCTTTATTTACTCAATAGTCTTACAGAAAATCTTTGCCTTTCTGTGGATTCTCATGCAAACACAATAAGAATTTATTTTATACTGAGTAATTGCTTTTCTGTTTTTAAAATAACAAAGTATTTTACATATTTTAAAATAACAAAATAATTTTTTAATGGGAGAAGAGAAGTCTTAGAACAGAAAAGGAAATTATCAATTACAACACCAAATGTAACTTTCTGTTGTATCTGTTAAAATGGTCTAATTTATGACCTCAAACAGTATGAGATCAATGCTAGTGTGACACAAAGCTGCCTATAATGCTAATGATTATTGTGATCATTAATTGTCACTTTACTATTTTTTTTTAATTAACTCAGTACATTGAAAACTTATTCACAACTTCCAAATTGATGCAGAATGGATAATTTTTTAAAATTATGATCAGCAAGATTACCAAGGCTCTCCATATTTAGTTTGTTCCAAGGTGAGTAAATACTCATCTTTTAACGAAAGTAAGTAAACTAATTAGTTACTGGGAGCACTAATAATCAAGTCTTGGCAGCTTGAAGTGTCTAACATTCCACAAAATCTCTCCAACTTCTAAAAGGCTAGAAGAGCTATCCATTCCTAAAAATGGTTTAATTTCCAGTGGCACTGTGACTTGCAAACCCAGAAATTTTTTTCATATTCACAGTGGGACTGATAGAAAATCTACCAAAGGAAATATCATATTAATTTAGTTAAGGACATGAAAATAATCTAGATGTAATGATTGATCTGCTGTTAATCTAGAAATTCCTTTATGATTTAATATTGCAAGTATATATAAGAATCAGATTCCATGCTTAGCCTGGTACATGCCTGCACTTTCCGTTATTTTACTTTCAAATTTTTCATCATCAAAAATCTTGTATGGTGTTCCAGCATCCACTTCTCAACAGTAATAGCGAGTGATATTTACATATGTGTTGTCAACATACAAGGTTTGGTTTATTTCAGTAGAGGGAGAGTTTCCCCTTACAAAAAAACCCCCACTAATATAAATAATTTCTTTCACAGTAGTCAGATTCATCCAGGTCAGTGCTATTCTGTGATTTAAAAATGAGATTTATGCCATAAATCTCAGAAGATGAACAGAATGCTCAAAATATCACCTCCTGTTAGCAATTAAAGCAATTGAGCACATTCCCAAGAAAAAAGCAGCAACACATATATGTAGGCATGCACATGCACAAACATTATCTACCAATCTCCAATGAATTCTTAGCAAATTTTTACTTCCTGTTGTTCTATTACTGATGACAGTGCCATAAAGCATTTCATAAAGATTGCATTTCTTAAGCAAAACTGTTAACTAAATCTAGACTTCCTCTGTTTTGCACAAGATAAAATCCTACTTAATGAGCAAGCAGAAAATAAAGAACTAAAATCTGAAGGAACTCAAATATGAGAGATAGATGTTAATTTGTTGCTGTGCATGTTCATCTATGAAGCAAATTCCATTTACATATGCATCACCTATTAACTAGAACTTGAGATTTAATGGACTGCTTGTAATCTTTTCCAGAACATGAAAGAAAACTAATTAAATTCCCTCTATTATTCCAAATCTGTTATTTCAAATGAGATGTTAAATTCATAAGACATTTTTAATTCTCTATGTTTACTTATATAGACACACATTTTGAGTTTTGTTGGATCAAGGAGACCCTCAATCCATTGTCCTGAAAGCTAAAACCTTCAGCAAGAATTTATTCCTGAAACCCCACTGAAATCCTTTGATTGCATCAGCCGTTCTACCTTTCTAGCAGCTGTACAGTCACCCACGAGAACTGGGGTTTAAAACTCAGAGATCTGAGTTCTTTAAACACTATTTGTTTCCTTATCAGGTGGTCTGTAACAAATTTCTACCACAATGACATGCTTACTGGCCTCTCCTCTGATCCTGAGTCACAAGTTTGATTACTCCCCATCCTGCTGGAGACATCAAAAGATCTGAGGGCAACTTCCATCCCCTCAGCCCTCTTTGTCAGTGTTTCTGGAAGCCCTTCACAGTGCTCCAGTTCCATGAACTTGGCATGGTATTTGAATTTTTCCAACAAAATTGTAGTTCTGTAACCACATAGAGCTCTAATTCTCCCTGCTTGTTTCCCAGGATGTGTGCATTTCTTCACCAACACTTGAGACGGGTGTCCCTTTACATTGTTTAATCATTCCTGAACTCTTTCTTGCTCCTATCAACCTGTGCCCTGAGCTTTCCAGCCAACCACCACTTCTTCATTTCACTGTGGTCTGTAATCTCTCATTGCCTCCTTTCCTAGTTCAAAGCTCTCCTCATTACATTACCCAGCTGGTAGGATCAAAGAGACAAGAACTGGGTCCCCATGGTCTCAACCCCAGAGCTATGTGATCATTCCCAATATGCCCTTAGCTGGTGCCCATGGGGATGAGTACCAGTGTAGTAGTCTAAGGACTGGACAGACCTTGGCAATCTCTCTGCAATGTTCTGGGTCCTGGCCCACAGCAAGCCACCCTCAAAAAAGCAAGTGGGGAACAGAGGGCTTTCTATTCCCACAGGAGCAAGCCTCCTACTGCCACCACTCACTGCTTCCTCCTGATGTTAATGCATGGTTTGGTTTAAAGCTGGCTCTGATGCCTCATGAGTCATGGCTTTCTTCTCTTACTTCACTACCAGGTGTTTGAAGCTTTTGAACTGCAGATCTGGAAAAAGAGCCATCCTCCAGTTTCTGGAGAACACAGCTTTCCAGCCTTCCTACTGTGGGACTCCATTCACTGTGAAACTCAGTCTCTGGCTGCCCCTCCCATGTATGTGGTTCAGACTTTCTTACCTCTGGATCCCTGTGCAGATCCTGTTAATCTTCTCTTTGCCTTCTCTGATCCTGCCCAGCCTTACTTCCTCGTCCAGGTCAATGGGGACAACACATTTTTTCAGCCAATCCCCACTCCTCTTGCAGGCAGGGACACTCTGTCCTGTTGCTCCAGCCTCACAGGAAGGTATCAGGCACTGCCTGCAGCCCAAGGCCTGGGCAGCTGCACCTTCCCTCAGCAGCTCAGAGCTGAGGTCTCTGCTGTGCCAGCAGCAGCACTCCCAGCTGGTGGTGAGGGCCGTGTCCCAGGCTCTGCTGCTACAGCTGCTGCTCTGTCTTGTGCTTCCATCAGCATCTTCCCAGCCCCCCTCCCACATGCAAACTGCTGGACAAGCCACCATTCCCCACAGACACAGGACGTGTGCTGGGCCTGCCAGGTGCACCTGAACCAGTGGCTCTCCTTAAACCAGGAGTTACCCCTCTTGGCCACAGCCTAGATCTCAGGGGGTCCCCGCCACCTCTGGGATGCTGTCTCCCTCCTTGCCAGGTTGATACCCCCACCATGCCCACTTGGTAACACCCTGGGATCTTTAGTGTGGCAGGGCTTCCCTCAACAACCCTTTGTCCCACATGGGCCCCTTCTCCCTGAACACAAGCCCTGCTGGACCCTGATCACAGATTGCTGTACATCAGGGCCACCAGCCTCACCACACATTGGGATGGGACACCAGAACCTGCCTCCTCTGGCCAGTCCCTTTCTGGAAGCCAGCGCGAGTGGTGCCATGGCAGCGTCCAGGGCTGGGCTTCTCCACACACCCTCATCAGGTCCCTCCCATCAGGCTACACAGAATAATACTTGATAACTGGTGGGCTTATCACATTCATAAACCCCGGACACAATTTTGCTCTTAGTTACAACACAGGAAATCAGAAGTATAAATTTTTGTTCTTACTCCGTGTGATAACAATGTACTGCTAACTTACCCGTTTCAGGCCTTCCAGCTTGGTTTGTCTCAGTTCTTCATATTTCCATTTCCAAAGAAATAATTCATTTTCCATCTTTTCCATTTCTTTCTCCAGAAATACATTCATTCTGAAAAAGTATTTTAAAATTTAGCATTGCACAATTTTGAAGCTGACAGAAGACAAGTTACTTTGAATTTCCTTCTCATAGCTTGAGTTATATTTTGCTGCCTTTGTCAATGGTATATCTTGACTTTATTAAAAATCTCTGTTGTCATCACATAATTATTCCAAAAGATTTAACAAAAATAATAGCTAAAGAGAAAACAAAAATCCAGCAGTACAGAATTAAAACTTTAAATGAAATAAAATTTGGGGATAAACTGAAGAAAATTTGACTTCAGTTAGCGGTTCGGATCACCTAATTTATCACAAGTTAGTGAAGATCCTCAAAGAAAAGGTATTACATCACTTGTATTTGGTGTAAACAGAAGATTAAACAAACATATGCAGGGGAAAATATACTCTATAAAGACAGTACAGAAATGAAAGATGATTGATGTTAAATGTTAAAAACAGTATTAAAATATGTATATTTCATGTTTCAAAAAATAATTGCTCCGGGAAGAAAATGCTAGAAGAATTTTAGGAAAATGTATTATTTAGCTCAGAAGTACTATGCCTGTAAAATGAGAAAAATATGAAATAGTCGAAAAGAAAATTCTAATACTGGCAATTAAAGAAACCATTGTGTGCCACACAGTCTATTCTAATGGAGGCTAATGGGATTTTTCAACCTTTTTATTAAAGATGTTATTGCCAGGCTTACTGGAACTATATTTTGAGGATATTTGGTTTAAGAATTCATCTATTAAAGCAAAGTGTATTGATGGAATTTGTCTGGGGCATTTCTATGCAGCAGACAGCAGGCTTGCACAGAGATAGCAAGAGTTGCCACTGACTGGACTAGCTCAGGTCCTGGAAGCCATGTCAGCTACATCAATGAAGCAATCCACTTTAGTGAAATATCTTCTTCTCTCTTCTTTTATAACTAAACCTAGTGCTCTTGAATCAGGGATCTCCTTTTTTGCCTAGATTTAGCATATAGCACAGCTTATCTTAGCAAACACCTAGAGCTCCCATAACATTTCAGTAATAAAATAAACACAATTACTTACAAAGTAAAGTGGAGAAAGATTTATTTCATGCATTTCAACTCAACATTTTTTCTTCTAAAGTAATGGGATATCTCATTGGAATGATATCATGACTTCATTGGATTACTAAGAGAATTATTAAGTGGGATATTTAATACAGTAGAAAGTGAAAGTCTGAAAGACGACATTCTAATACTTTGAATAATAGCCTATTGACTGTACTGAATGCAGTGAAAGTCCTCAGAAATGGTCTAATCTGAAAACTAAAAGAGGAATGTTCACTATGTAGTGCTTATTTAGAAGATTTATTATTATTATTTTGTTTTATGTTACAGTACTTCTTTAATGAGATCAGGTCCCTCTGATACTATTAAATTAGATGATCCTGATTACATAAAGTTTACCATTTAAAGAAAGAAAGGAGTCGAAGAAAGAATATAGCAGAGATGAGTGAAGCAGCTTATTACTTGGTTAAAGAATCAAGTTCAGAGCATTTTTAGTGGATCTTGTAATGAGACATTTTAACTCATTATCTAATTAAATCGCATAATTAGACAGAATGGTTGAGGTTGATGTTGAGGTTGAGAGGGACCTCTAGAGGTCATACTGGTGCAAACCCCCTGCTCAAACAGGGTTGCCTAGAACTGGTTGCTCAGGACCATGTCCAGATGGCTTTTGATTGTCTCCAAGGATGCAGATCCAGTAAAATTTCTGGGAAGCTGGTGCCAGTGTTCAGTGTATCCAGAAAATATTAACTTATGTAACTTATGTAACTATATGTAACTTATACCACAGTCAGTATCCAGAGCTTTCAGCCAGCCTTAAGCAGTTCCTCTTTGATATTATCAGCTAGCAGTGGGCTAGTTTGTGGGCTTTTGGTTTTAGAGGAAATAAACATTTTAAAGTTCAAAACAGAACAAATTACGACCTTAAAACTAGAAGACATTTAGATAAGAACACTGATCCAAAAGATGACAAAAGAGAGCTATTTTAAGCAAACGATTATGTAGAATGCTGAGCAATTCATAAGGTTTGTCATTTCTATTCATGTCAATAGGACCTCAAATGTGTAATTGATATGAGCCATTAGTACCTAGTAGAGGATGTTGGTGTGTGATTTTACATTGCAAACCCAAACCTGCTATTTTTTGAAAGTCAAAACATAAACTTTCATCTCTTTACTTTTTCTATTTTTTTTTAGACCCTTTTTCTTTTCGCCCTTTGCAAAGCCTGATCTGTGTGCATAAAGCTATGTCAACATTACTGATGATAGCTCTAAGCAGAATGCAATAAGCAGAAATCCTCTCAGGGTGAAGAAGCAAAACATCTTATGGAGACATTAGTTAGGAAACTAAGTAGGTTACTGCTTAGGTAACTATTAGGTAACTTAGTCAGGGGCAAGTCCAAACACTGGATTTGCACAAGCTTACTTGACTCCAGAAAAAATGCAGTCAGAGTTCAGAGTACTGCATGTAAACCAGAAAACTGCTGAGAAGTCCTCTGCTGTATGAGTAAGATCATACTGACTGCCAAAGTAACCTTTGGCCTTTGGGTTTGAGCTGTCTATGATCTGTTTGCTTTTGATGCAGCACAGCTGTGTGTCCTTGGCTCAAGTTCACTGAGAAAATTGCTAAGTTGTGAGAAAGAAGCTGTGAGAAAGTACTTAAGCTAGAGCCACACGAGATAAGGGAAGTAAAAATGCAAACAGGGGTGAGATTGTTGAGATAGTTATTACTAGCAGCTCCAGAATCCAGGAGCAAAATTACTGACATGAGCAAGAGTAAAACCTAAGAGGGAAAACTGGAAATCTGAAGATGGAAATTTGGCAAAATCAGCCAGTTCCACTAAGCTGTGGAGACCAACCCTTTCTGAGCTAGCAGGTGACAGCCTGCTCAACAAAGATTCATCAGATATCTTAAGAAACTGGTGACTATGATAATACCCATCCTAGTAACATTATTCCTAGCTATTTACTGTGTGCATTGCCAAATATAGTTGCTTCATGCTTAGAAGTTGCATATATTCTGCCTACGTAACATCTCTGCGTGCAGGAAATATTGCCCTCCTGGAGAGGGAGTTGTTACACCAATCCTTGCAGTTTTGTGGAAATCACTGCTCTGTGAACATTTGCTGCCTGAGGTTGGCATTGTCACACATTGCATGTTATAGATGTGCCCCAATTCTTACCACGTACCAGTAAATCTATTGCCTTATACCACAGTCAGTATATATCTAGGCATAAATGGCAAAATTTGTCTCTCTGAAATACAGCTACAAATTGGTTGGAGAGGCATGTGAACAACCAAAACCTATTAAAGTTTTGCCTGAGAAGTGACTAAAAATGAGTTGAAAAATTACCCATTTTCTAAAAAGAAAATTATTAGATATGTATGTATACTGTAATTGCTGTTAAAAGAGGAAGTACCTAGGCCCCTAAACATTTCAACCCCAGGAAAATGGATATGTGAGGCATCAGTCTCCTAACTCAAATATATGTTTGCTTCCACAGAAAAACTAAATACTTTTTAAGGAGAGAGAGCATGGTCATCTTCTGCTATGTGATTCAACTAGAGAATTATTGCATGCCTTTTACGGCTATCTAATTCATATAACAAAACACATTAAATATTAGTTAGGAAGTGAAAGGATTTTTTGCCTCAGACTTGTACTATCTACAGGACAATTATGAACTAAACTGACAGGCAGGAAGTGTGAAATAAACTGACAGGAAAGAAATACTTCAACACAGTTTACCATTACAGACTCTCTGAACTGAAATTGTTGAATATATTTGCAATAGACAGGGAATTTTCTTCCTTTTATTTTTCTAATCAACTGATTTTGAAGTTACAGAGGCATAGTACCTAAAGTCTGCTACTACATCATCATACATCACATGTTTCCTTGAAAAACCTTTCTGGTGACATTCAATCTTTCTCAATACTGACCATTTATACAATATAAGACTTCTTTTAGGCCACCAAAATGTACATTTAGTATTTATGTGAGGCAAATTTGATATGCTATGTAAGTGTACAATAAATGTGTCACCCTCTCTCTCTGCTATCTGGTTTTAACACAGACTTTGCTAGAAGTGAAGAGATTAAGATTAACAGCATTTTTCAGCTGATTCATATATTTTGAAACCAAAAACAGCCTTTGTCATTCTGCACTCGGACTCTTTCAAAGTCTGCTGGTAGAGTATATGAAAATTTGTTATTACGCACAAAGCACTCCAATAACTGCGTATAACACATCTTAGATATCACTGTATTGATACCAAATTGCTAATAAGTATATATTTGTATGGAACACCTCTTATTTAAATGACAGACAAGGCAAACAAAACAATAAACACACTATGCTGAATTCTCTCTATAAATTCTTATTAAAGCCTTGCAAATAGCAATGAACAAAGCTTAGAACATATAAATGCAAACATCACCATATCTATTTTAGAAGCTGCCTTAAACTCCTTGATGAGAATTCCTCGATGAGTAGGATACATTTTGCACTTACTCTCTTTCCTTCTGTAAGATTTTTTTCATCTCAGCCAAATGCAAATTCAAGACTGATACATGTATTAAATCATTCTCTGTTGTCTTAGATGTAGTGCCCAAACTTGTTTTAGGTTCCTTCAAATAGCTGCTGGGAAGTCCATTGGAGAAGAAATCAAGAGGCTTTGGGGTGAATTTTTTATTGTCATTGTTTTGGTCTTTGTTTACATCCTGAGAAAACAAAAATATGACACCTGAGAAAAATATAAATGAAGGAAGAAGTCTAACAGAGCTCCTGCAGGGCCTACCAAGGCTCTTCTAGACAGTTAAGGAACATAGGAGAAAAAAAGGAAATAGGTAACATCTTATACAGTTGGACTGCATATGGGTAGAAGGTGCAAAAAAGTCACTATATTTGAATCACTGTAATTTTGTGACGTCACACCTTCTGTTGTGACAAGCTTCATATCCAAAATATTTCTAATGTGTCTTCACTAAGGAAATATATTCCATTTATCTTTTGTTGGCTATTAACTGTGGTGAAGACAGAATCCTGGAACAAATAAAACCAGGAATGCAATTTATCAATACAAATAATGTGTTGAGAAACTCTACATTATGAACTCCTAAACTTTTTATGTAAAGTGTGTTGAAGCACATGATGGGCTAATACAAGTTTTTCATAAGGAACAAAGTATACAGATATCTATTTTGAAGATACATGTTTTGAGTACAAAACATAAGCAAAACTAATATCAATTATGAAAAAATAATTTAAAATACACATTTTTGAGGAAGACTGAATGTCTCTTATAAACAAGTTTCCTTTAGAAATGTATTTGCTTTACCACACCTGAGGAATTTTGTTTGAAAGCTAACCAATCTCATTTTAGTTTACCAACAGTCCTCTTTCACATCACTGTTGAGATTTTAGAAGAATGCCCAAAATTTACATCAGAAAATACTAGAAACCACTGAAAAGATAAGAATGTTTCCCATTCACAAATAAAGTTTCAGTTTTCAAGTAGAAAATATATTACACTAAGGAGAAAAAGTATATTTTGTGGTGTCTCCTTCCAATGGCACATTTGTCTGCCTTAAAATATGAAAGGCATGGTTTTTTTGGCAAAATTTATTCTCACTACTAACACTACTTTTTTTTTTTCCAGATTTCACAGGAATGTAATATCATTAATATGCATTACAGGGTAAAATTTCTGAACAGAATATGTCCAGATCTAAGATCTTGGCAATTTCCCTTGAATTGAAGTAAAAAATTTCCTACTTTTACAATGCAGGGAAAAACATTTTCCTGCAATGTATGAAAAAATTACCTCTATCTATGATGACTGCCATCTATCAGACAACAAATACAGTTTTCACATGGTGCTGTCTATGAAGACTATACAGTGCATTCCAAGGCACAAAATTAAAGTTAGTTAAACATGAACAAATACTTCCATTTTTGATTAATATAACTGGATCTTTTATATATAACTAGGAACTGTTTAAACAATGCTGCTACTCGATTGTTTAATTCTATGTCATGACTTAATTGCTCTCCATATCAAACAAAATGTCTTGCAAATTTGCAAAAGAATTTTCCCCACCTTTTCCCACATTTTTGAAATTCAGGGAGAATTAAATGACTTTATTTTAGAAGCCAAGAACCTAATTTGCTTTTTTGGAGGGAAAAAAAAATGGAAGTATACAAAACATGATTAATTCATATAAGATAGGTATTCTGTTACCATAAAACATGAGAGAGAAACAAAACAACACTGGAATTTATGGGATAGAACAGTCTGCCTCTGTTATTTAAATGTCATAGTGCAAGGGTATGAATTGTTTTCTGTATTTTTCTGTATTAGGAATATTTAGATGGGTAGGGGATAAAAAAAAGGGTTTTCTAGTGGAATGGATCAGGCAGCACTTTGGTCAAAATGCTTGAAAAATCCTATTTCTACATACACATCCATACATCGCCACTTCTTCATGAACCAGAAAAAAGATAACCTGTTCTTTACCTTCTTTGTGTCTTCTGCCCCAGGAATTTTGGTGATTTTGTTTAGGTCTTTCAGAGGTTCTGGTTCCAGAAATGTTAACACATTTCGGTCTTTTTTAATATAAGATATTTCTGAGCAACTGCATTCTGTTTTCCAAGCAGTTCCATTTTCTACGTTTTCCTTCTCACTTACTAAATCCTGATTAATTTTTTTAAGCAAACTTAGCTCTTTTATGACACTGTCTAATTTCATTCTCAATTGTCTTGCTTCTTCTCGTGCTTTATTTCTTTCTCCTCTAACTTTGCTCCATTTCTCCCTCCAATTAGCGGTGCAATCTGACCACCAGCGCATGGTCTTCTCCATTTGGGCAGCTCTGGCTTTGACTTCTTCCAGTTCCTGAATTTTTACTGCTTCAAAAATTTCCCAATCACTGCTGCAATTTGTATGCATATGTGCATAATGAGGTGAGTATGGGTAGAAACTTTGAGATGGAAGATTTGAATGATGCAGATGGTCACCTGGCTGCCAACATCCATCTAATTTATCAGGTTGTGTTGCTTGGGTCCCAAAAACCTCTATATCTTCCATTTGTTTCTGAATAGAGTCTAAATTCATGTTTTGATTCATCATCTAATTTCACTCCTAAAAAAGACAGACAATAATTTAGCTTTAATTAATAATATCATATGAATAACCTCCAACAGTCAGGTTTTTTACTCCTGTAATAGTGAGTTAATGATGCTGCTCATGTTTTAGAAATGTGCTTTATCAACAAGAAATGGTTATTCAATTATCTTTTATTTAATACTTTTTGAGTACAGCATAAACAGAAATACCTATTACTTGGCTAGGATTTGCTTGCAAAGGAACAGTCATTAAATAATCGTAATGCTCTCAAAAATGTTTGAGTCTAAAGAAAACAGAAAAAAGCTTTCTTCCTTCAAGACAAGATTAAATTGAAACAATATATATTTTAAATATCTTGTAAGAGGAAGTTACTTGTCTAGAACTACAATCACAAATCAGTTGCCTTCTTTCCCAAACTGTGGAATTTCATACTAGGCAAAACTTACCTTAGAGTTTGCATAGCTAAGAAAAAAATAATTATCAAAACGCCTGTGACCTTTGGATTTTCTTTGTTTCATGAGAAAAATCAAGCATTTTTTATAGGGGCTTTATTTTGCAGTCTGCATTCCAGAAGATTTCCAGGTAATATATTCTTATATTATTTTTGAAAGTATAGCACTATCCTACTGTATTGTACAGCCTACCTCATAGTGATATGACTCAGCTAGTAAATCTTGCATTCTTTTTCATTATTTATCTTTTCATTATTTATTACTTATTTGGCCCAGAAGTAAAACGGTTTCTCAGAAATTGCTTTCCTACCCCAGTGCTGAGAAAATGCTGATGTGGACAGTCTGTAGAGACTCCTGGTTTTTTTCCTCTTGGTTATGCTAAAAACCAACCAGAGCAACCAAACAAACAAACTACAAACAAACTTAAAAGTCTTGCTACTTCAATATAAGACTAAGTGGTTTGGAGTGAAAAAGAAATTGCTTTTGTATTGGAATATCCATTTGTAAAAAACCATGTTTATATGTTACAGCAATTAGTGCTAAAACCTGCATTTGAAATGCAGAAAGCCAATGCTGCAAACAAAAGACTGAAGAGCTGATAGTTTTGGCATTATGATTCAGTTATGTCTCATTTCAACTGAATAGAAGTTTTTGCAGGCTTTGTTTCAGTTTTCCAGCTGTTTTCAACTTTTCCATGATTTTCAGGACATTTATTTTCCATTTGTTAGAAGCTTATGGAGAACTGTTGTTGTGGAGTATGGATATGAGGGGAGGAAAAGGACAATGAAGGACTCCCAGTTCCCTTCATTATCACTGTCTGGTGTAGTACCATCCAGCCCCACAACAACACTACACAGATGTAGCAGAGCTGCTGCCAAAGCTTCATCAAGGTTGAGTCTTTCTTGATTCTTGACCTGCTTCCAGCAATTTAATTTGAATAAGCCTTATCCAAAATACAAAGATGTTGCCACCCACAAATTTGCATGAGGCCCAGTAGAGCCAAAGTAACTAAATATTAAACTCTTGCAGTCAGTTGTTAATTTAACATCTGGGTTGTGGTAATGCCTTTGTTTCCTAAAGCTTTAATTAAAAAAACAACCAAACTAAACCACGGTAAATTTTAAATAATAATAATATAAATAAAACATACTACATTATGTAATAAATGTATAATAAAATAGTTGAAACTTTTGGATTTTTAAATAGTACAATAACTTTTTCTTACATTTTTTTGTGTCTGTCCCAAACTAGCAGATATCTACAGAAAAGTTTGTTACACTTTTCATAATCAGTAGGTTTTTTCAGTGGATTTTGCTTGCATCTTTGCATATTCATTAAAAGAAGGGAGAACGTTGGGAATGCACCGTTTACAAATCTTAAAAGATGAGGAAATAAGAATGGCAGTATTTTTCTTTGACTGAAAATTTGAAAGACCTGAAAGATATTCATGGATCAGAATAGCCTGTTGCTGATGTTTCATTACAGGTTTGAGGTGACTTTGTCATTTGAAATTCAGTAATATTTCCAAAGATGGAGAAATGTTAAGCTCACAGATAACAGGACACTGAAAAAAGAGTCACTGGTCATGAATCCTTGCTCCCCTCCACTGTGGTGGCTCAAGTGTTCAAGTGAGCCTGGGACACTGAGAGTCAGATCAAACTTACTGCTGTAATAATTGAAGTAGGCTGGTACAGTAAGCTAGTGGTCTCTTAGCCTTCTAATAATTTTATGATAGGCTAAACTTCGCCTGCACTTTTCAGCATGGATTGATGATCCCAACTCTGTACCTAAAATTCAAAAAAATTAAGAATTCAAATAAGTCATTCCTCCTCCAGAAAATAGAAGAGCTGGCTCACTCCAAGGTGGTAAGGAAAACGAGGTGTTTTTATTTGTATTGACTTCCTTATGTGCTTTTCAGAAAATCTAATCAAAACAGGTTGTTTAGATATCTCTTTTAAGATTGCAAGAGGTAGAACAATATCATTTTTTCTTTAAAAGAGACAGGTCTCAACACAATCCATTTCAGTGGCTGGCTGACTCAGGATAAAACCACAAAAAATAATAGAAATATTTGCTGGATAAGTGAAATGGGTAAGAGGAATTCTATTTATATTTTATATTCTAATTCTAACTATGAATTATGAAGATTGTGCTTGTATCTATTTTTAAAGAAGTAGACTAAAATATTAGTTTGAAAGGAAGCACAGATTTAAAAATTAGAAAAATGTGTTGATTATTGTAAAAGTTTGGAAACTTTGAAAAATCTCACCATGCCAAAGGGATGATTAGGATGGACTTATTTTATTTTATTTATAGTTCATATCAATCTACTCTTTCATGTTCTCTAAAATACTGCACTGATGAAATAATAATAAAAACAAGTCTAACAGTCCAACTGGAGGCTTGTAGAACTGAATCTACTGATACTGAATCTTAAGCCATCTCTGTAGTTAAAGTGATACTTAAAAAAAATCTCTTCTCTGGTAGATGATCACCTCGTAGAAAACATCATAAATCTACATTGAACTCTGAAAACTCTCATCTATAAAATATCTCTATATTTATATATGTTCCAGGGGGAATAATTTCTAACATGCATGTTAAAGACAAAAAACGGAAGAAAGCTCCATGTTAATGTTGTTGGACACAGGTCTCTAAACATCAGAAATTTCACAAGTCTAAAACTGACAAAAAAAATACTGTGTGCAGCTAGTTTAAAAGTTGCTAGCTTGAGTTTGCAGCAACAGAGTAGCTAGCACAGCATATGGAACTCAGTGAGCATAATGACGTAATAAAAGATAATTTGATGGAAAGATAAAATAAAATCAGAGAAATGGATGAAAGTGGGGGTTTTCTCATCAGTGAAGCCTTCTGATAGTTCCAGTTTTAACAACTGAGGGATAAGAAAGAACACAAAAATCCCTTTTAGAGTTGTTTTAATGGAATAATTTGAAGTAAGTATGAACAAAATTTAGGAAGCAACATTCATTGTATCATGTGAATGGGGTGGGAACAATATGTGTGATGATAGAGTGCGAACAGAGAGATAATATTTCTCAGAGAAAAAAAAAGGCACAGACATTTGGAGAATACAAGGAACATAGGTCTCAACCATATTTCATTATATTGCAACCTTTCCTGTATACCTAATGATCCTGAACACCAGTAAGAAAGAGAAGAGATCTTGATTTATTATTTCCAGCTATTGTTTTAGGTAAACAGCAGTTTATTCACCCTTGGTGGCACAGTTAACAAAATCACCAGAAGAGAAAAGAATTATTGCACTTTCCTCATGTTAATACCTGCTCACTGAACTCAGCTTTTTCAGTCAGTTTGGTAGCTAGGGCAGTGCTTGAGGATACAATTTCAACATCCTTTTACTAACTGCATGATTCAATCCTTAGTTACATGTTTCTTAATTAGTAAGACCTCAGCCAAAATTTTTTAAGGCATTCTGTCTTTACAGAAAATGTCTGCTTCAGATTAAGCCAGTTAATTTTCTTTTGTCTAATCTATAAATTTAATAGGACAAAATGAATCATAGAACTATACATGTTCTTTTGTAAGTGCTACTGGAAAGTTAGAACTTTCCATGGTATTGCTTCAGTTCACCAATCAACAAACCCTGACACAGAGAGAAGGCTTAAAGAAAATGGGCAGGGGTGATGTAGTCATTATGGGAAGAATATAGGAAGTGATTTAACTCACTCCCTGAAAATTTAGCTGTTTACTAAGGGCTGCTAACTACCAAGCTATCAACTCAAGAAGAGAAGATCAAATTTTGTGTGTCTGTTCCTATCATAAAGCTGGTTTTCATTAGTTACCCTTAGGGGTTCCACCCAGTGGCTAGATGAATAAATTTTGCCCAGTAAATGCCTGAAATATATGGTGAAAAAATATCACACTGGAAAGTGATTCATGACATAGCTCAGTCTAAAAACATATCCATAAAAAATGTATCTAATTATCAAAACCCTAAAAATCCTAGCAACACAGAGCCAGCTGGCTGATGATTTGGTTAGAAAAAATATAGCACAAAACTCTGAGGCAGAACAAGTACCTGGTTACAGGAGTGGCTTAGACACACAGGGATGTAGGATTTATTTCAACTGGCAATAAGAGAGGATAAAAAAGAGGAGTGGCAAAAGTTCTGATGAAAAAAAATTGTATATTTGTGCCATTTTTGTTAAACAATGGTACAGTACATCACCAACATTCTACCAACTTCATGGAAGGTAAATTAATCTGGGAAACTTCTCATGTGTACTATGACAAATACCTGGAGGGTGGAAAGGAATCCTTACAGGAGCAGAAATAGTAGTATTCGGAATACATTCCCTGCCTAAGCTATCACTGGTCTCACAACTGCTTTAAGCCAGTGGCTTGCTACTTCTCCCTTACCCAGAGAAATACCATCTTAGCATTGATAACATTTAAAGAAAAAGGCAGGACAAGCTTGGTTTGGTTCAAATCTTGTACAATGGATTTTCCAGCTACTGCATTAACCTCAAAATAGTGGGACAGTAGATCGATGGAATAAACTACTAAACCAGCAACTACACAAGAATGGATCTATTAATATTCTATGTGTGGATTCTATCTGTGAGAACTTGTAAGTTGGCTACAAAAGTGACAAACCCCCACAAAAAGAACCATAGATAAGGAATTCATATCAATAGCTGCCCCAAATCCTGTTCAAACAGAAGTAAAACCCTTCTGAAGTCCACAAAATGAGATTGCAGTTAAACATCCAACTCAGGAGTTATCTGTGTGCCTCTCCTTTTACAATGAAAAAGGGAACAAGTTAACAACAACTGAAGTTTGGATTATGTCCAAAACCTGAGTGTCTTCTCTTGCAGAAAATGTGACCCTACTGCATCACCATGGCAACAATGATACTTGGAACATATACCCAGAACTTATCTGTAACACATCCTGCATTTTTAACATTGTCTATGGAACAACTCAGGTATTGCAGATCCATGATAACGCACCTTTAAAAGTAGTTACAGGAGGATTACCATTTGCAACATCACAAGGACAAGTACTGACAGTGGGTGATAATGTTACGTTAACACTAAGTCTAAAGTTAACCTGAATTTACCTATATGTAGTAACACTGGACATGAAGCTGCATGTGGTTGTAATAACAACAGAGTGAAAGGGGTACTACAGGCATGTAAGGAAACTAATCATATAAAAGTAGCCCAGAATAATTACAGCATACGTACACAATGAGAAAACACATGGCAATTTTTTCATAAACATTCCTAATAATCACTGTGCAAATCAATGTAAATGGACAAAATAAAGCTACCATTTGCTCATGGCTGTGTATCTTAAAAAACAATCTGGCCTACTTCTTACTAAAAGTGCCCTTCACTTAATGCAACTGCATTACATACAAGAGTCTACGATTATGGCTCCAAAATTAATGACAATGAATATACACTGAACATCACCAACATATATACTCCTGCATGGAATGAAACCAGTACTGATTATAGCGACCATCTCTATGATAACGGCTGCAAATTAATTTGCCAATAAGACATGGAGGTTAAAGAAATAGCATTCAAAATCTATAGGGTGAAATTGGTATATGAACTGAATTAATTCTATACTAAAATCCTAGCAAATAAATTTCTTGATATTACGAGACACTAAAGCTAGGATAACCAAAATGACTTGGAAAATTCTTAGAGGAAAGAAAAGTAAAAATATGATAATAATGAACATGCAGGTGATCCTAAAGTCTGACATATGCTGAGACCAGTCCCAACATGAGTGGTCAGTGTGAAAGCAGCCTGTACATAGAACTAAGTGGATAGGAAGAGATAAGGGCTGATATTACCTGCAGCCAACAACTCCTGCATCTTCAAGAAGCAAATACCTGGCAGTTTCTTCAGGTTATGCTAACCCATGGAAGTGCTACAGACCAAAGTTCTGGGCTGGAAAGTGTAAATGCCTAAGCTTAGCCCCAATGTTTTTGTAGCAGATTCAACAGCAGGCTGACTGATGAGGCTTTTGTGCTTGTCAGTGTGGTATGGGGGATGTTTACTCCTTGACAGAGGCGAAAGAATGAGCACTGGCATCGACAGCTTGGTAACTAGTTTGTTTATAGAGAAAATATGATTTAGAGAGCTTGTGAATTAGGGAAAAAGTTATTAACGAGTTCATGTGTTGGACTAGTCTGTACAAAAACGATTCCACCATTGTTTGATGTCTTTATGTTTTGGTGGTGTTTTTTGAGGCAGAGGATTTATATTTTTTTATGTTGTTTTTTTTTTTTTAATGAGGTCATAAGTTCATAAAATAAAGTTTTATTTACAAAGTACACTGTGTTGTAAATCTGAGAGATTGAAACAGACCATGACATCATATGCAGATTATCATACCTCATGAAAATTAAAAGATAGTGCTTTCAAGACTTTTTAATCCACAGCCAAAAGTGATCCTGTTTATTTTTTCTCCACAGCTATAAAACAATATTAATAATATTAAACCATATGGTATATTTTTAAGCTATAATATTGTTTCCAAACATTGTATTCCTTACATGTATCATAACTAAAACTCAGCCAAAAAATGGCCTGAGGAGACAAATAGTGCAGATTATTTACTTCCTATTAGGAGTTATGTGATATTTTTTCTCTCCTATTTATACTTGTCTAGTTTCCTTTTAACACAAAAATATCAATACAGATCTAATTTATTTCCTAAACCTCTTTTATTTCCTTCTCATGTCCAGTAACTAAAAACAGTTATGCTATGAAAAGGAAAAAATATAAAATTATGTTTTTAACTTCACAAAGAGAAGTGTTTATAGGTTAGTCAGGTTTTGTTTTAGTGAGGTGGTGGTGTTGTGTTGTTATGAGTTTTTTTGTCTGATTAGGAAATCTTAGAAGTGCCTGAAAAAAAATGGTTTCCTTAACACATAAATTTGGATAGTATGATGTGTCTCTTTGAGATAAAATGAAATCACAGTGGCAATTCAGTAATGCCCTGATACATAAAACTAAAATTATGCAACCTCATCTTCCCTCTATAACATATCATCTGCCTGAATTTTTTAAGTGCAAGAGACAGTGTCAGGCCTAAATCTTAATTTCCAAGTTCTTTAATTTTCAAAGTTCCTAAAGGACAGGATAAAAACTCAAATGCTTTACAAAAAAAAAAGGATAGAAGTGAAGGAAAATAAACCCGAAATGCTTAGTCTGTTTAAGAGGAAACAGTAAAGAGAGAAGTACTGAGTAGTTGTCTACATTTCTTATAGATCTAACCAAATTTATAATCTTGGGAACACAGAATATTACTATTATCCTCATTATTTCTTTATGGTATAAACAGCTTTGCCTTGAAAACAAATTAATAAATTTAATCTCAGAAGACGCTAAAAAACTCCAGAAGCAGAAAAGGAGTAGGACCAAATGAAATTAAGCCCTTGATAGTAGAATCTATGCAAAACTGGAGTCAGATCCCCCTTCTGAGTTGATTAACTCTAGATGATGAGATAGAATAATATGGCAGAGAGAAAAGGCAAAAGCCGAGACCCAAGGTTCAACTTGGCCTTCTATTAAAAAATCCATAAACAAAGTTTCCCACCTACCTATCAGGCCTAAAAAGTTAAAAACTAGAAAATAACTTCAGGAAAATGGTAGATCTGCAGGGAAAAATGCATTTTACCACCCTACAAAGTATTGTGACAGACAAAGCATTCCTGAAGTACACCCAGAAAGTCCATTATTATATTAGTTGTCCATTTATAGCTAAATTCCCAGAAGAGGTAAAGGATGAGCACAGTAAAGATAGCGACTGAAAGGCAATAAACCACAGAGAGAGCAGTACATGAAAGGAGGACTCAGAAATGGCTTGATCTTTTTTCTAATTTAGTCAGACTATCTAGAAACCAAAAGAAAATAAAGAATTCACAATAATGCTGAAATAAGCATTTTACGCTACAACAGGATTATGTATACTGCTTCTTGATATTCCAGTATTCATTGTAATAACCAAAATTCTGCAACTCCAGAGGAGGAATCTTTTCTATTATTAATAGTAGTTTGCTTCTTCTGAAAGTTTTAATAATTCACATGAAGACATCTAGGGTAAAATTGCAGATATACATAATTTATATCTTCAAAAAAGAAACATGAAGTGGCCCAAAGTGGCCCTTGGGCTGGCCATGCCAGTCACATTACCAGTTTATCTGCATTCACTGTCCTTTTCCACAGCCTATTTCAGCCCTTTGAAATAAGATTTACAACTCCACATATAAGTCATCCCACTCTTTTTAGAGAAAATAAAACATCTAGTGTTGTGGAGGCCAGTGGGCCTGTGGTACAAGGGACAAAGAGAGTCGACTGGTGAGACAGTCCCTAAGATGAAAAATCCTCCCCAAGTTAAGGAGACAAAAAGGCTTTCCCCCCACTGTGCTTTGTTCTATTATGTTAATATACCCCAGTTCTGCTTCCCTGGTTGGCCATTGGCCTCCCTGCCCCTTTGTTACTTTATATGTCCCTGCCCTAGAAGGTTCTCCACTCCAGGTTCCCCCCATTGGCCCTTGCCCCATCACTACTCCCCCAGAGCTTCCCCACTGGCTCCCATTCCCTAGTCCTGCCTTTGTACCGCCCCCATGCCCTCAGATCATTGGTCCCTGATGCTCCCTCCATTCCCCTATATAAACCTTCCCATGTTCTTTGTCTTTGTCCTTGGACCCCTTCTTGCATGTGGGTGCATTGTACTCCTCCCGTGGAACCCCATACGAAGACCCTTCCTGCATCTTTGCTGTCGACCCATTTTCTGGAGCTATCCGTGTGTGTGTGCATGTACGGGTGTGAGTGTGTGGTGGTCCTGCCGAGCGGCTTCACCTTGGAGACGCTTTTGGAAGGTCACGGCACCTCACCATCCAGCCCCACAAGCTGCCACAACGTAGTGTGACAGAAATTCTTGTGAAACAAAGGCATGCCATGTAGAAGTCCTAAATATGATGCTCTGAACAAGGGGGATGGATTAGAGACCTCAAAGGTCCCCGCTTACATGATTCTCTGAGTAGTGTGATTTCTGAGGAGCCCTACAAGCCTGTTCCTCCCAGTTTTAACAATGTTGCTATGACATCCAGGAAATGAGACAAAATTAAGATCACAAATTGTGAATCTCAGAATATGTAAGTTTTAGCCAAATGGGTCACAAAACACCATGTAAGTAGGGAAGAGCCACAAGAAATAAGCCCATTTTCTGACTAAAAGCAGCAATTCTGCACTGTTGTCAGGAACCAGCGGTAAGGAACATGGAACAAGAAGAAAGAAGGCTTTATCCCCCAAATATATTCTGCCAATGGAAACTGCAAATATGAGAACACTGTGTACAAAGTAAAGGGGTGAACAAGATAATCGAGCATTCCCAGATACTTCCCAGGCTGAAGGTCAGTTCTAAGCAGAGGTAGAAAAAATCCAGAAAAAATAACGCCTGTAACAGCAATAATTAGTGTCTTGCAGGAAATGTTTACTTCTTTATGAAGTTTCACAAAATTTAATATTTGGACTGATGTGTTTTTAGAAATTATTACCTATACCAGGATTAATCTAATACTGAGGTATTATATATTTCTCTCAATGTGTGAATTGCTTCTGTAAAATATGGTGAAACTTTCTATGCCAATAGGAGAATTTGACCACAAGACTGCTAAAGCTGACAGAGCTAAAAGCTTTTAAGAACTGAGTGGTTATTTCTTTCCACGGAATAAAAACACCCCTAGGTAAAGTGAATTTGTTTTATTAAGTTGCACTAAGAAAAAATATGCCAATAATTAAAAGCAGTGATTTAGGACAAGAATTCTTTCACAGCATATTTTACATTAGTTTTTCTGGCAGGGGGGTGTGGGGGGGGTGGTCTTAAAACTTCTTCTCAGAATAAAATGCTGTAATTTTTTCTGAAAAAGGATGCACCAAAAAAAAGGACCGGGTCCACTTCACTGTGGTCCTATGAACTGTTTTCCCTCTTTTCCTTTTACCATTTTCTTTCCATGTCTAAACACCCCTTTTAAAGTAAAATCCTCTTCAATGTTTCAATTGTTTTTTAAAACACATGCATATATCTTTTTTAATATTATACAGACTATATGCATACTGTACATACAATATATACATACTGTAAACATATGCATTCATGAAAAAAACAACTTGGAAGGTAGTCACAGATTACAGTAAACGTAAAGACTAAACAAATGTTACTCTTTCTTTCCCTTTTTTTTTTGGCTGCCCATTTTAATAAACTCTAAACAGTTTGGATACTATTTCTTCAGATGAGAACCAGAATAATATACTTACTCTGATTTAAGTCTACTGGTTAATACAAGTGATTATATATTATTGCAATATTTTTCAAAGTCTTCTACAGCAACAAGATGATGTTTCTTCACATCTTTGAAGTTATATTCAAGTCCTTAGGGTTAAATATGGGTAACATAAATATTTGTACATAGAGATGTTGTCATTTACTACCCATAATTCCAAAAGAAGTTCTGAAGTACTGCTTTAAATATAATTTACAGTAACTTTATTTCCCCAAGAATGTTTTGTTTGATTACAAACCTTTATAATATTTCACCCATAATTTTTATACATTCAAGTCTGTAGTATTGATACTCATTCCTCAGCCACTACACTTGAAATAATATATTGTATAATCAGATTATGCAGTGAGGGAAGGGAGTGTGTGTGAAACCAACAATTTTCTCAGACAGTCTCAAAAAGAAGTATTAAGAAGAAGCTAAACCAAGCATAATCCAACCAAATTCAGTAGCTGTGGCTTTTGAGACAGTTTGCTTGGCTAGCTCTCCTTTAAGATTTGATTATCACTTTTTATTAGGATATGGTCAATGAAAAAAAGAGGCAAAATAAGCTTCCTAGGTAGTTAGGATAAGTATGAACTGTCAAAGTTTTAGATCCTTTCATAGTAAACAACTTACAAACAGGTTTACAAAACCTACTGTAAACTTCTGAGTCAATCACATAGGCAATGCCCCTAAATTCTAATCTAATCTCATTTATTCTATGAAGATTGGTAACCTCCATGGAATTTATTCTCTGAATTATTATTAGGAAAGACAGGTTATGAATCAGAATATTAATAATAACTTCAATTGAGAAGAGATTCAGAGTGTATTTAAAATAAGGCAATGGTTAATTCAGACTAATTCATATCAGTTAAACGTCTGATCTAATAGGTATCTTCTGAATAGCATAGAGAGATTTCTTTAAAACGATAGTAATCTGTTGTTCAAACTTGAAACGGGCAATTGCTTCAGAAGAACACAGTTCACATTAGTTAATACCAGTTTGGTATATCGAAACACTACCTTTTCTTAATGCTTATGGCTAAAGATAGAAGTGAACTCTTTTTATGATTTACAGAAACACCTATAAGCATCTTGTTTTTCAGGCACAATGAAATTTGTTCTTAGTCACATTAAAATGGTATCTGGTTTTTTTGTTTGGTTTGTTTTTCAGCAGTTCTACAGCTAAGACTAAGAACACCAAAGTGCATGACTCTTCCTCCTCCATTTCCACAGAAAGCAGAGTAAGTTAGTTTCAGTGAGTGTTTAGTGCGACAAACATTTTTTAACTCATGTTGAAATGAGCTGCAGCACTAACAGGGTCAAAACCCCCTTTACTGAGAACAAGAAGGATAAGCAGGTAGCTTCTTACACCACTCAGCTCCGTTACAGGAGAATGAATTGTCAGTCACAACAGAGAATCTCAGAAGACTCAGCTCGATCCGAGCTGTCAGTGTGTTATTACAGGATACGAGCTCAGCCAGCGCAAACATGCACTGCCTTGCTCATACTGACAGGCAGCCCTTCAACCTGACACAGAAGAGTATCTTGCATGGATTTCCTCTGAGCTTTTCAGAAAGAGGGAAGACTACAGAAATGTAGGGAAGTAATACTCAAGATGTACATCATCCACAAGGCTAGATCTGCCTTTGAGTATGTAATTCGTAATTGGTCTTAGTAGTGTTTAATATTTACAAGCATTAAAGCTTGTAAACATTAAAGTTAAGTTAAAAGTCAAAGACAAGAAAACTAAAAACATCTCATTCAGCTGGTGATTTTCATCCAGGGTATTAGTTAAACAATTTAAGATAGATGAAACATATATATTTGCAAGTAAGCTACAAATAAGCTTATAGCACACTATTCAGACTAAAGCCCATTGTATTCAGAATAAAGGCCATTGTATCATGTCGAGTTCTCAACGGTTAAATTCCTTTCCCAGCTGTTGATAATATTAGGATTCTACTATTTAATGTTTCATTTAGTTAGGTTCAAAAGCCAAATTCACCTGTTTGTGAGAGTGACTGTAACTTCTTATTGAACATAGTTGAGGAGGCTCAACTAGTCCCAAACGCAACAGAGGACAGAGCTGTAGGATTTTTACCACATTTTTCAGATTGGGCTACAGGTCAACTCAGCTGGGTTTTTTTCAGCTTCAAAAGGAAGTTAAAAAAAGGAGGTTGAAGACAGACTAACCATTCTGAAGAGCACTCTACTGAACAAGAATTAGGTCAGATGCAATGCTAAAACATGTTCATCCAAACAGTAGAGGTCACTTAAATGTATAGAGAAGCTTCATTATTTAGACTAAATCATCACAAGTTTATTTTCTAGAGTTTGTACCTCATTTCTAACTTCTTCTATGTTACTCATTTGGAAAGTGACCTTGAACTGGATAGCTTCACTTTCATTTACAGGCTCTTTTTCGTACTAAAAAAACCCCACTGAGTTGGGGGGGTTGTGTTTTGTTTTGGGGTTGGTTTTTTGTTTGTTTTTGGTTTTGCTTTTGTTTTTTTTTTGTGGGTGGTGTTTTTTTGGTTTTTTGGTGTTATTTGGTTGGTTGGTTGGTTTGGTTTTTTGTTTTTGGCTTTTGGTTTTGGTTTTTTTTGGGTTTTTTTTCTTTATTTTATTTTCAATAAAGTGTGAAGATGTAATGGCATATCCCTGAAAAAGTTAAGTTTCTAATCCCTGCTTATACTCTGAGAAATTCTTCAGGTTTTTAAAATTCTTGACAGTATCTTAAAACCATATGCTTTATGATATGAGAGATCAAGAAGTGTCTTATTAGAGTTGAAATAATTTATGATTTTTTCCTATTCAAAACATGACCTACTTTTAAAAGAAATTTCATAACTTTGTGAGTAGAGAAAATTAATCACAAATATCTGATGATTTGTTTCAGAACAAGACATAAAACATTCCAATGCTTATTAGGACACAAACCAATTTTTCTTCAAAACACTACTCAGAGTCTAGAAACAAGTGATTTTCCCACCCACATAAGTAGACAAATAAGAAAACTTATGAATATTTTGTTTTCTCTGGGTCAGAGCATATCCCTTTGGCTTGTTCAACTACTCTGACATACTTGTTATCAGAATTAACAATTCTGTTGTGTGGAGATGTTTTCAGTTTTATCAGAACAGTTTTAGGAGCCGTATCTTCTATAATTAATTCTTTTAAGAATGTTCCTTGCAAAAAGGACATTTTTTTGTAATTATTCTTAATTTTCCCTAACCAGTCTAGTGTTTTAACACCATCTTATGTCTTTCAACAGCTCAAGGACTGCTTTGTGAGATTTAATGCTGTAAGATATTATCCTGTGATGACTCCAACTCCACTAAATCATCCTTAAGGGAAATGAACTAATGAATAATCCATATTGTGACTTTAACCAGGAATCCACAGTTACTAGAGTGGTCACATAAAATAATCAAAAAGTATCATATGTTGTATACCAGATATCACATAAACGCATAGAGAAGCATCTCTGTTTATTCTCTCAGTGCCCACTCACTGTAGGCCAATATGTAGTCCCACTAAAACAGAAGAAATTATTTGTGTAAGTGGTGACTACTCAGCGTGGCAGAAGGGAAGTTGGCATCCTTTTGCAAAAATGGATGCCTACAAAAGTTATGGAGAAACATTCCAGTCAACTGAAAATACATTTAAAAAATTAATTAAAACAATATGAGCTTTCATAACAATTCCTCACAGTATTCCTCCAGTGATGTGATTGACATTAAATAAGAATGGGCTTGGTAAAAAACCCAGTCTCATTTAACCCAGTGTAAGTCAGACCTAGATTACTTAATCAAGATGAACAAAGAATCAAGGTGTTCAGGAAGGATCATTTTCATAATAAACCAGTCAATTAAAGATCATTGTATGGACTAGAAAAAGAATAGGAGTGAATAAACTAGGTGAGACATTGGAACAGGCTGCCCCAAGAAGCTGTGGATGTCCCATCCCCAGAAGTGTTCAAGGCCTGGGTGGATGGGGCCTTAAGCAACCTGCTGTACTGGGGGGGGGGGGCTTCCTTGTCTGTGGTGGTTGGACTGGAACTAGATGATCTTTAAGGTCCCTTCCAACCCAAACCATTCTCTGAATCTATGATACCATGAATATCAAAATTGTACGCTTCAAATGGTTCTAATATCTACCCCTCTTGTGTTGAAGTAAATGACAGTGATTTAATCCTGTTCATTAACAGCTCCTTTAGCATATTCATTTTCAAGTGGTTTATTTTTCAGATTTAACCAAGGCTAACATTAGTATTTTATACTTAAGGTGAAAGATTGGCCAAAATTCAAAGCTGGCTACATGCAAATACACAAAAAACCCCACCCCCAGACATCTAATTTCACATTTTTGACTAATTTTTTGGAGCTGTCTCTGGAAGTTCTATTAATGATACCTAATATATTTTGGAAATCCACTTATCTTCATTTTATTATGAAAAGAACTGTGTTCAGAAACACTAATAATTTTCCTAACAGCACAGGAAATCTAAACCAAAAACTAGGAGTCTAGCTATACAATTATTTATAGCAGAGTCTGCTTCATAAAATGTTTGTAAGAATCAGTGAGAAGTAACACAAACAACATGCAGCTATGGATAGTCAGTTGGAAGCCCATTAGTACTAATTGCTATATATGCTTATTAAACTCATGAACACTGCTTTTGAAATTTGACCCTTGCTTCTCATTGCTGAAGGATCATCCACAGTGTCTCACATCTCTGACACTTGCCTTTAAATACATTCACTTGCCTGAATTTCTTTGTCCAGCATCAACAAATCATAGTATCAAAAAATAATATATATTTCATTGCATTAGAATAATACCATACAGCTAAGAACACATTATTCTTATCCCATCCTCAGATATTTTCTGAAGGAAGTTAGGATTATACAACTCATTTTGAATTGCATAACTTATGAGAAGAGAAACCCTGTGAAAACACTGCTTTCCAACAAAAAAATGCAGTATGAACTTCTGCAAACTCATAATATTTTCCTGACACTTATGTCCATAATAGCACACCCATTAAAAGGTACCAAAGTTTTACCAGTTTATGCCATTAAATATGCATTTCACAAAGTAATTTAAAAAAGGTTTTCAGTAGTAAAACACTATAATCTGTGAAATTTCTGCATTTATACTAATTCCTAATCAAAACTAAGAAATAACTTTTTAACAAACTGTCACTTAGAAAATGTTAAAAAACTTACCTGTTTATGGTAAGTAAGGATTCTACTACACTTGAAAAATATGTTTAATAGGATATTAGAAGTAATACTACATGATCGTAGGAAAAAACATAGAAGAAAAAAATCTAGCAAGATATAACTTAGCCACATACTTCAAATACTGTTTTCTGATCTTCAGTACTTTTTTCTGGGCATTTCAGACTGTTTTCCTCCTTACCATCAGCATGATAGTAACTCATACTTTATCCCTGAAGAGATTTGTAGAAATTAAACATTAAACCCACAAGCTTGAGACCCCTTACCCTCTCAGTTTGCTGGGCTCCTCTTGCTTCTCAGTCTAACAGACACATGTGTAAACAACAGAATTTCCTGCATCCTTTTCTCATCTGCATTGTACTGGGACTTGGCCAATTGGATTATTTACAGCATTAAGGCCACTCCACAGTAACTTGAAAATGATTCTCATTGGTCAGGCATTATCAAAACTAAAACCACATTTTTCTTTTAAGTACAAGTCATTTATACAAAATAAAACTTTTTGTCATACTGTTCTTCAGTAAGCATTATTTTTTCAGTTTTTATTTCTCCTTCCCTTTCTAAACTTAAGACTGTGGCCCCAGTCCCCCAAATATTATGTATAGGATGAAATTAGTTAACTGAATCACAGTATTTAAGTACAGGTCCTAGTACTCAGCCAAATTGGGCGGATCCTTATACCACTACTTGCTCCTAGTATACCCCCTGAGTTTTAAACAGCCTATAATAAGACTATTTTTTCATTCAGCTAGATTATATAGCCTTGCAACTACATGTATTTTCATAATTAACTCAGCAATTAGCCACGGGCTCTTGGAAGTCATTATGAAAAACTGTAGTATTCTAGATAATCAGAGTTATGAAAAGACCATGGCAAGGACACTTAAAAAAAAAAAAAAAAAAGAAGAAGAACTTTGAAAAGCTCATTTTACATTATAATTTACAGTTACCTACTAAAGTAGAAGATAAGAAGTATTTGTTTCTGGAATACAAGCTCCAACATTTTTGTTACCAACATGACAAAGCATGACACCACTTTCCCAAGCCTGGTAACACAGGCTACCTAATTGGGAGGTCCTCAAGACATAAAACTGATACAGTTGGACACAGATGGAACAATTTGCCATAGCTGTGAGAAGCTAAATATTTTTCATTGAAAAAAAACCCTCATAATGTACAGAATACTGAAAACTCCTGTGTCACAATCTCAGACTGAGAAGCCAGATTTCCTTTAGCTTTAAGGGTAATATCTCTACTTCCCTACTAACATCCCAACACTTTTAGCAGCACTGTAGCAGGTAGTCTTTTAATCATGAATAGTAGCTATAGCTGCATGACTCTTCTCTTGTCTGACACTAGAAGTTTTTAATTTTTTTAAAAAATTTATTTTAGGGAAATGAACAAGTAAATCCTCCTACTCCTTGACTCAAAAAATCTATTTCACTGCCAGGAGACAAAAGATACTGTCTTCAAAAAGACAAAGTAAAATAGGTGGAAAAAACCCTCTGTATATTTCTGTTAAAAATCCAAACCAAACCAACCAAACAAAAGCTGCAAACCAAAGCAGAACACCCCCAAAACCCAAAGCAAAAAGAATAACTCCACACAAAACAACCTCAAACTGAAGCAAAAAACCCCAAACCAAACCTAACACCACAACAAAATGAAACCACAAGTCTGTACCAAATTAAAAAGAAACACACACGCACAAAAACCCCCAGCCCAACAAAACCCAAATCCAAACAATAAAATAAGGAAACGGCTACTTTATGCATCTTGCATGTCTTCTTTAGCAACTACATATATCCCATCTCCCACTAGAATACTCTCTGGCTACATTCCATTACGCATACTGAAGGAAAATCTCTTCACATTTTAAAAATCAAGTTATATACACATCATAACTTAGACTTCTAACTACTCAGATTTCAACCCATTCATGAGATTCATTTTCCACCATTTTTCACTTGCTACAATCCCTGAATGCATCCAAGAAGGCTGTTCCATTGCTCACATTCGAACAAATTCACGGTTTCTAAAGAAATTGATGCACATTTATTTTGTCTGAAAGGAAGGGGAAGTAACTTTGATCACAATTGAAAATGTCTTCCCAAGTGAAGATCTGTAACAGAGAATTTATCATTCAAAAACAAAGAAAAAAAGTGTCAGTACAGCATGTTAATGAATTAGTACTCCTGGAAGTTTCATTTAAGTACCTTTCGGGAAGGAAAACTGTACTCTTCAAGAAAAAAGGCACAAAAAAGAATTATGTATAATAAACCAAAAGTAAATAGCAAGGCTATAAACAAAACTCAGCTTCTATTCTGTTGCATTCTGTTGTAATCAGCAATTCTTGGAGGAATCTGGATGTTATACCATAGTTAAAAATGCATCCAAATTTAACTAAAAAAATTGCTGTAAATTTGGGAAGTTATCATGCTATTATTGTATCTTTATTTGCAAATATATTATTGGTTTTTAGTCTCATTTGACCATTTACCTTGATGTTGTGTCACTGCAGTAACTGCAGAACAGATGTTGCCAACATGCAAGTTTGCTAACACATGACCTTCACACACGGAGCTGAATTGTCTTCCTAGAAGTCTCCATGTATGCAAACAATTCTTAGTTCACACGAAGAACATTCATATATGCTCACCAAGAGAATGATGAGCAACTCTGGTCATTATTTTTGTAAGAAAATTGTACTGAGAAAATATGATAAAGACTATAGACAGCATCAATAACCTAGAACATATGTTTTCATGTATGGCCTTAGTTGTCAGTTGTGCTGTTGCACTCCTGATTAGGGTGGGATAGACTCCCTTCACTTTGAGTACATTTGAACTTTGGCAGCATGCCTGACCTGCTTTTTCCAAGATCCACAGAGAAAAATTAAAAGAACATGAAAGCCAAATTTTGAATTTTTAGATGTCAAAACTCATCCTTTTGGGGTCACAAAGGAAGAGACCTGATCTTTTTCAGGATTACTGAGCCAATGAAGAAGATTAAATAATTTGTCTCAGAGGAAAGTTAGAGCAAGTCATTCTGAAAACATGGAAGTTTACAATATTTACTGTGTTGATGAAATTTCCTCAGCAGATATAAGAAATTATCATTCAAGCCAAAAACAATAAAGCACTTCAAATACAAATGGCAATAAAACATAACATTCCTCCTATTGAAATTGGAAAATAGAAAAGGGTATGAAGCACTAAAATTGTAAATTTTTGAAATTGGGCTTTCTCAAGTATTCTAAAAAAACACATACATGTACTAGTTCTGTTTTGTTTGATGGAAGTAATTTTTAATCTTACTATTTCATACTATTCCACACGATTTCATACAAGTGAATCAATAAACATCACATTTCATTAGAATATATAAGAATAGGACATCATCCTTTACTGTACCTCAACCCAGACACACTCCCTTAAGTGATGAAGACACATAGAAGACAATTTGATGTAGAAGGTACCTTCAAGGCATGAAGAAGGAGAAAATAGCAAAAAAGTCATATAATTTTGAATCCCATCTCTACAGCAGCATTAGCAAAGCCCAAACATATAACAAAAAAAGCAAACCTATGAAGATATAAACAGTTACAGGAGAGATAAATCAATTAAACAAAATGACCAAAACTGAGACTCCAGCAAACTTCATGCACAGACTGCTCAGTGTGGGAAAACATACTGCAGTTCAGTTTGATAAGCACTCTAGGAAAAAGGCACAGGGCAGTTATTTTCTTGAATCTCTCTCTAAGATTAGAAATGCAAGAAAAGGATAACATTCTAGTCCCATTTTCTTTTAAGTTCTAGCGCATACTAAACAAGTGATCTAGCAAAGCTTTGCTTTCGCAAGGTTTAAATAGTGTGTGTATGGAGGGGATGGCTGTAGGGATGGCTTCTGTTAGAAGCTGCCAGAAACTTCAGAGCCAAGATGGACCCAATGCTGGCTAAGGCTGAGCCCATCTGTGATGGTAGTATTGCTTCTGGGATAACGTGGTTAAGGGGAAAAAACCCCACCCTGCGCAAGAGCAATTGCACCTGCAGAGAGCAGTGAGAATATGTGAGAGAAACAGCCCTGAAACAACGAGGTCAGTAGAAGGAGGGACAGGAGGTGCTCCGATCACTAAATCAGAGTCTGCCCTGTAGCCTGTGATGCAGACCATGGTGAGCAAGCTGTGCCCCAGTAGCTTACCAAGGTCCATGGTGATCCATCTCTAGACTTTGGAGGACCCAGCACAGGAGTAGGTGGATGCCTGAGGGGGGCTGTGACACTGTGGAAAGCCTGGACTGGAGCAGGCTTCTGGCAGGACCTGTGGCCCTGTGGAGAGAGAAGCCCATGCTGGAGCAAGTTTGCTGACAGGACTTGTGACCCCACAGGGCACCCACTCTGGAGCAGCCTGTTCCTGAAGAACTGCACGCTGTAGAAAGGACTGACGTGGAGCAATTTGTCAAGAACTGCAGCCCACGGGAAGGACTCATCTTGGAGAATTTCATGGAGGTTGGTCTCCCATGGGAGGGACCCCATATTGGAGCTTGAGAAGAATGTGCAGAGTCCTCCTCCTGAGAAGGAATGAGCAGCAGAGGTAACACATGATGAACTGACCACAGCCCCCATTTCACATCCCCCTGTGCTGCTTGGGGGAAGAATTCAAGAATAAAGTCTCCTGAGAAGAAGGGAGGGGTGGAGGGAAAGTGTTTTTAAAATTTAGTTGCACTTCTTATTACCCTATCCTGATTTGGTTGGTAAGAAATTAAAGTAATTCCCTTGAGACTCTTTTACCCTGATGGCAATTGCTGAGTGATCTCTCCCTGTCCTTAAATCATGAGCCTTTCTTTGTATCTTCTGTCTGCTGTCCAGCTGAAAAGGAAAGTGATACACTGACTTTCGTTGGCACCTAGTGTCCTGCCAGGGTCAATCCACCTGAATAGGATACATGCATGCAGGATTTCGTGAATGAAACTGTTTATGCATGTAACACCTCACTCCTAGCTAAGTAACTAAGACAGATCATAAAACTTAAAAGCAACATCAACCAGCAATGACTTAAAAAAAACCAAAACCTTAGTTTTATTCTAGAATAGTGATAAAGCACAACAGGAGGAAGTTTATCTAGGGGTAATGCTTTGCTCAGCCTGTTAGTTTTTAGTTCTGACTTCGCCTGTGCAAGTTAATTTTGATTCACAAGTGCAAACAGTGATAGCAGATAAATGTAGACAATTTATCTTGTACAGATCTATGTTGCTGATTGAACTTCTTTGCTTATTAGAAGTGAAACAGGAAATGACTATGTATTACATTTGACATGTTGGGCTATTAATACTTCTCAGCATATTTTGTGGTAGCAAATATGTGGTAAGAAAAGTTGTGGTAGAATTACTTACATGCTTAAAGATAAGCTTAATTTTCTGTTGTTCATTACACTCTTTAGTGAAAATTAACACATAACACCTGAAAATGGACTGCTTATTATAGACAAGTATACAATAAGCCTCAGCCTGGCAGAGCTATTACTGACTCTCAACAACAAGAAATATTAGTAGAGCAAATTATAAAAATAGGCTCTAAATTTGAAGATTCCTCTGCACTGGAAATTATTTCCACATGGTACCAGAATTTTGATGTTTTTTAGTTATGAAAAAAAAAAAATCAAGACTATCCACTTCAGTTATTTTGGCTGTTCCTGATTATATTCCAGATGTCTCCTGACCAATTGATGTCCCTTCCAACCCAAACTATTCTATGACTTTTAAAAGAAGTTATGGAACTTGCAAGAGTATGACACTCCAGCAGTTTCAGGATGAGAAATAGAAGTAAAAAGGCAAGAATAATAGATCTCCTTTTTTTGATATACGTATTATTTTCTACTGAATACCTACATAAATGTTTTCCCTTTCCATAATTTATAAATAACTCATCAAAACAGTTTCTAAGTAAAGTCTCAATAAAAATATCATTACAAATTTCTGGTACATCTGATGGAAAAAGTTTTTAATTTATATTTATGGCTACAGTTTAATGTTGCAGTAATGTAATGTTAAAATAGCAGCAACATAATTTCAGAGATTTTAAAAAGAAATTAAATTAAGAATAAATGAAAAATTTTCCTTTTTTTAATGAAAGAAAAAAATTGCTTCTAGTCTGATATTTCAATATGAAAAACCAAAAGGAATTAAATCAAAAAATACGGTTATTCTTGTCCTTCACTGTAACCTGAGTGTAAGGAGAGATCACCCTGCCAAATCTTTTATAAACTGCACACAGGTGTGATGCTGCTGTGGTGTCTAGATTTGTTCACAAATGCACTGATTATAAAGAGTTGCATAGGTGGGTGCAAAGAAGGCATACACGTAGTATGATTTTTCAGTTCATCAACTTCAAATCCCAGAATATGGCTTTGAATAAATCATACTAATCAACACATTCCTATAAAAGAAATTAAGTAATTTCTACATGTATTTCTAATGACAAATGCAAAAGGTCCCATACTAAAATAAAAATTATGAAGCCGCGTAGTTTTAGGAATAATATATTTCTTGATAAGTCTTTCATATAGTTAGGTTTTGCAGTTTTTCCTCTTCAGATATCAATTATAAAACAAATGAAGGGTTTTTTAAAAAAAAAATTGACAAATACTGCAATGAAGTGTACAAGAAGCATGTGTATCTTCCAGCACCAGGTTGGGAAGGCTGCAGGATGAGATGCTGCTTTGTATCCTTAGAATGTGAGTGCTATTAATAAGTACAGCATTAAAAACATTATTTTCTTCCCCCCGCCCCCGTGCTCTACAGAAGGGATTGTAACAGCAGCATGATGTAACTAGTGTGTCACCTGTCCATACCTAAAGCAGGAAAGTCTAAATTGGTACTACAAACACTGTCTATCCCATTCTGAAAAAATAATTATTTGCAATTTTTCACAGCACATGAGCATACATAATTTTCCTTTCTGATCTAAAAGCAGTTATTTTTCTTACGAGGATAGCATTACTGCTGGTACTCAATATTCAAACAGCAACAGTGACTGCCACATAAACCTTAATCACTCTAAAAACAGTTACAGAGTTGCAGAGAAATGCAATGGTTTACTCACTTTTACGTAAAACACTATCTCTCTGTCTTTAAGGCTGCCATTCTCAATAACGAAAATATCTTGTATCTTCAGCACTTTAAGTGACAAAATTTGGCAAGATGGAAGCTCCTATGTTATTAATAAAAATAATGTTTTTATTTAAGCTTAAATATCTGGACTTCATCTGTATCTATTTCAGAAAAGAAGCTATAATAATTAGGTCTTTGAATCATCAGTTTATAAATAACACCCGAAGAAAGATGTGTTCCTGATTTTTTCCTGTAGCCCAAAACGAAGATGAACATCAGCAGCATACAGATGTTGAAAATTAGTGTCTTAGCACTACTTATAGGTCAATAGCAGTTAAAGAGGCCATAAAAAGCAAGAATGTATTTAAGATCTTTCTCTACACTCCTGTGATTATTTTGATTAGGACAGTTGTCCTTACCCAGGATTAAATGGAAATTGGAACCCAGAGCACATTTATATGTAGAAAGACAAGCATGTGTCTGTTTTAATGTTTTGGATAGTATCAATGTAATTTTAGTTGGTTTGGTTTGCAAGAATCTCATCTTGCAAACTTTTACTCTATTTTTTTGTTATCCTATGTTTTATTGTAAGAAAAATTAATCACAGATTCAAAACAAACACTATTAATCGCCTAAGACTATTATATACAACATAAGAGAGTACCAAAAAGAAATACACATCTACTTCCAAGAGTATTACTGAAGAGCATTGAGGAAAAAAAAAAAAAAGAAGCATTGGTCTGGGCAGTGTGTCAGGCAGATGTCTTGAATTAAAGTTGTGGTGCAAATCACTTTCAGTTATGACAGCAGGAACAGTATTTGTGGATGTACTCGTATGTCACAAATAGGCTGCGTGAAGTCAAAAAAGTTGTAAAAGAGAGCTGACATTCATCTAAATACCCCATTTTTTTTTTATATATAATTTAAAATACCCTTATTAAAAGTACAATGCACAATTTTTCTGGTTCTTTCCATACAGTCTCACAGCCATACATATTAACATTTCAAAGTTTACCTGTCAGCAATGGTCTGAGCAACAGGTGAAGGCCCATGAGGAAAAAAGGACACATCTGAGGGTCAAGATTGTCACAAATGTCATGCCCCTAAAGCAACCCACACTTCTTGCAGTACATCTATTCTAAAAAAACTCTTCCACATAATCCCTCAGTTATGAGGAGCCCCTTGGTAAATGAAGCCATTCTAACTGTACCCTTGAGAGCTCTAAAGTTAACACATATGTAAGGGACTCCTATGGGTTAGCCTGAAAAGTATATCCATTTCACAGGAAAGATTACTATTGAATTGACTGAATTTAATTTTGAATGGTTATGTTCGGTGGGAACATATCAATGACAAACCTGAGTCCAGTTTAAACTTTGTTTCCCATATTGTGACTAAAGCTTTGGCCGTGTTTGCTGTGCAACCTTTTTACTGAAATGGAATAGGACACTGCTTATTGCCTGTGCTCTGGTTTTGTCAGGGACTTAAGTATCTTCACCATTCTAAAGAAATACTAAGGCTGATGTCTATACATTAAAAATATTTAGTCTCTCTCTTAACACCTTCTTTTAAAGTTTAACTTCTCCACATTTTTCAACAATTTAGCAAACTGCTCAGCACAATTTAGTACTGCTTCAGGTTATCCTCTCTCTAATGTATTCTACTTAATCTAATTCTCTCTTTCTATTTTTAGTGACTTTCCATCATGCTTAAGCACAGGAATGCCCAGCAGAAATGAAAGGATGAACTTTCCCAATATCCAAGATCCTGTCATAGATAAGCCAAAGAAATACATTCTGTACTGTTTAACTTGACCTAAGTTGATGGCTAGCATTTCTTTTGAACAAGAAGAAATGGGCAGAGCAAAAAAACCCACAGAATAAAAACCATTCTGTGGAAAATTCGCTCATTAATGCAATTCAGGCAGATAATGTGAGCAGCTACAAGGTTTGTTTAAAAAATATAAAATATTAGTAATTTAATCCCTCACCCTAATATTTGGGACAATTAAATGAAGATAGGAATAATGTATGAAAATTTTGTGTGCAATAGGGGAAACTAAAGCAAGACAACCACATTTATGTATGAAAATATCTATAAGTAAGGATCTCTTCACCCTTACAGTAGCATCTTACATGTAATCTGAGAAAAATAGTTTTGTCTTACAGTGCAAGCATCCAGTCAGAAATTGTTCCTTGGTGAGATTTTCCCATTCCTTGTTCTGTTAAACCTCTGCTCCCTTCCTTGCCTAGATTTGAGAGACATAATTTTCTAACACAAAAGAAGTTCTGTTCTCCACCCCTCTGAATTTAGCTATGAGGACTCAGCTTTAATAATCACTGATAACTGTGTTGTTGCTAATGAAAAACACACTTAAAAATATGAACTTGCAAAGAGAAGAAATATGCAGGCAGATTTAGATATCAAATTAGAAACAGAAACTATCTATAAACTAATATACTAACTCAAGTATACTAAGATTACTGATAAATTTACTTTTATATATGGGTGGTGCCTGCCATCAACCTATCACAGTGATAAGCCTTGAATCTCTTAGTGCCTTGAGGGGACTCAGGGACTGAAAGCTAAGGCCTGCTTATACCAGAACAGGTGATCAGCTTTTCACCTGTCAGAGTTGGGCTAAGGCCAACATCATTGTGAGAGATTGTCTTAACCAAGTATCACTTTGTCTTGTGTTAGAAATTTAAGTTATAGGTGAAGTTTTCCAGGTAATATAGTCTTGAAAAATGTTAATATGTTAATAATGTTTATTAATAATTAAAATTAATTATAAAAAGTCTCACAGAAATGCTTAAAGGAGATTTGTAATTGTATCTGTACATCTAGAGATTGTATCTAGAAAGATCAAAGGATCTCTATAAAATGGTTGCCTGTGATATGTCTCTGAAGACTAAGAGATACTCAGTATACAGCTTCTATATTGTACTTTCCTGCTCAATTTTTTGTTTTTCTTCTCTCTGCTCACCCTATGAGAGAGCTAATAAAGACAGCAAGGTGGTAAGAAAGGAAAGCACAAGCAGTTTTTAAACCAAAAAACCCCAACATTATACTTTTCGAGTATTTTGATATATTACTGTATTGTAACAGTTTACTACAATGAAATGATTTAGTGACAATTTTTCTTATATATCTTTTTGTGCTAAAGCAGACAAATTGAAATGTAGACAGTATTGTGAAAGAATGACAGGACCAAGTGAGATGAAAATTGTCTTTTGACTTTTCAAATAAGCAAAACAAGAAACTTTCCAAGTAAGTGATAATTTTGTCTAATGTATATGGTGTTTAGAAAAGCAATTATAATTCTGCTTTCAGAACACCAGATACAATAACATTTTTCTTAAGAAAAAAACCAATGCTGCTTTCTGTTAATTTGCTTTCATTCATCTGGCAATAAGAATTACTGCTGATGAATGTAAGTGGTAAAAATTTGCCTTTGGCTAAGTATATCTCTTGGCAACCCTGAACGTGAGCGATCTAGTTGTCAACAGTCCCATGACTAAAAGAACAGATTTAACAGATAGACCACTTCTTTTTCCATTTTTTTTCCATATGCACATGTTTTCTATGATTACTTTTTTTTTTAATCTGTGGCTGATTTGAACAACTGAGGTCAGCCTGAAGAAGTTAAACTTGTTACTTTAACTTATATGTGGTTTTGACTTGGTCTTTATTCACAATTAAGTGCAGTGTTCTGCTATGTATTTTGAGACAAAATTGTCTCTTCACTGTAGGAAAAAAAAACCCACACTCATGTATATGACTGTGGGCATATTTTTGTTAAAATTAATGTTATAGTCTGGCTACAAATTATTTTAATTAATATGAAAATCTAAATTAGACTGCAAGATGATATTCACTGAAAAAGGAGATGGCACCTACTGCCTGCTGATTACCATTCCTGAAAGTGGTGTGTATAAATAAAAGGAGAATATACAAGACTATAAAGCAGAGATAACACAAATGAATAAAAAAGATTCATAAATCTGAAATTAATAGGCTTTCTTAGTCAAGAAAACACTCAGGAAATAATAAAATCACCTCATCTTTGACATGATTTTTTTCTTCCTTATTGGCTTTAGCACGTGCTAGATTCCAAGAGGAGACACGTAATATCAGGTTATTTAAAATCCCTTAAATGCTTTTGGCTTTAAACTATTCTTTATGGAAACTGAGATTTGGATAATAAAGAATGAATTCTTCTTTATAAATCTAAATTAGTTTGTTATTAATTATTATTGTCTTTAATTATTATTTTTTCCTGTTTCAGCATCACATATAATTAGAACAAGGAAGGGCAATGAAGCTGGTGAAGGGTAAGTCCTATGAGGTGTGGCTAAGGGAGCTGAGGTCGTTTGTTGGAGAAAAGGAGGCTCAGGGGAGACCTTATCACTCTCTACAACTGCTTTAAAGGAGGGAGTAGCCAGGTGGGGGTTGGTCTCATCTCCCAATAAACCAGTGACAGGACCAGAGGAAATGGCCTCAAGTTGCATCAGGGGAGGTTTAGATTAGTTTTATTATTACAAAAAATTTCTTCACTAAAAGGGTGGTCAGGAAAAGGCTCCCAGGAAAGTGGTGGAATCACCATTCCTGGATGTGTTCAAAAGGATTATGGATGTGCCAATGTATCAATAATCCTTGGGGGTTCCTTCCAGCTCAGGGTATGTTGTCATTCTATGTTGCACCTGGGGATATGGTTTAGTGGTGAACAAAGGGGAGCCAGGTTATTGGTTGGACCTGATGATCTTAGAGGTCTTTTCCAACTTGATAAATTCTAATTTTATCTGATCTGAAAGATTATTATCTTCCACAGTTTGAAATTCTGAGCAATACATGAAAATACAGGTTTAATTAGGAAGCAGGATAGAGAAACTGGAAAAACTGCTTTCAGCAGATTATAATGCTCTGAAGGTCTGATTGTCATGTTGAGTGAGAACACCTGCATTAGTATTAAATGCTTTTACTGCATTTCCTGCTGTGGGTCTCACTGGGCAGCTGTGAGGACACTCAGCCAATTGAAGATCCTTTCTGCCAGGGTAAAAATGCCAAAGGTCCCTGGCTTGAATGCCTTGCACTAGAGCTTTAGATTTCTCTACAAGGATGGAAAATTACTTCCTTTCAATCCTTTCTCAGTCACTCAATACATTCCTTTTGTTCTCTCTGACTTGTGCAATGTTTAGATGAAACCAAGGAGATACATGACAAAATTTCCTCTCCTAAGGTTTGTTACATGCTTTTTTCCTAAACGGCTGAGCACACAATTTATTTGTACTAGTGTAGTTTACTAGAATGTAACATTTCATCAGAATTATGTTTGACTAAAATAAAATATTTTCTGTGCCAGAGGAAGACTAGATTTAACTGAATCAGAAAGAACATAGATAGAAACCTTTTAACGCCTAACTGAAGCTAAAAAGCAGAAAGTATTATGATTATGCTAATGTTTTATGCTACAAAGGAATTACTATCAACCAGTGCAAACAACTGCAACTAGAAAAGAAGTGGTGATAGCTTGTTCCTACTTTACTTATGTCTAATATTTTTAATGTTTGAAGACACTGAAAAATTTTGCATTTTGAATAGGTATTCTGATGTCCTGTTCAAGTGCTCATCAAAGCCTTGTTAAATTATCAGCTAAATACATGAGAGAAGCAAGATCGTTGGGAGAGGCAACATATCTTCAAAAACCTTGCCCAAAAAGATTATTTTTTTCCCAAGAATATAAAAATATCTGTCACAAAATATTAATTACCTGTGCAAATACTTTCTTACTCAAAAGTTAGGCATTTATGTATTTTATAAATCTCTCAGCATATATATGATGTGTCAGTTGCCATACTAACATAGCAAACAAATTAAGGTTCATAAAAGTCAACAGAATACAACAAAGAAAGAGAATAGGTTATCTTAATGTCAAGCAGGATAAGATTACAATCAGGCTTTCTGTATGTTTCCTGAAGTAGACTACAACTAAAGTTAAAAGCTATTCTATTATCTTTTTTTTTTTTTCTGTGAGCATATAACCAGAGTCAATTTTTTTTCTGCTAATAATATTACTATTCTAAAATAGGAGTAATGGAGAACTTTAATAGACATAGCTAATAAAGCAGTTTAACAGGTATTAACGTTATCTATGTAAAATTTTGCTGAACTCAAGACAGTCTTTGTTTCAATAAAATCTTCCATATATATTATGACACAAATCATTTGCAAGCTTGAGAAACTGAACTGCATTGATTTATGGAAACAACTAGAATTTTTGAGAATAATTTTGTATTTCTATTGTTGTTTATTGAATATTTAAAATAACTATTTTCCTATCTATTTATCTTTGTTTGTTTGTTCTGCTGTGACCAAACATTCTCGAGGAAATACTTGCTTCTGGAACAATAATTGTGCTGCTGACATAATTTTTTATAAATCCAGTAAGTTATGAAGCTACAGTTTTGGATTCTGACAAAGAAATCTTGGCTATAGTTACACTAAAATTATGGCTTTTGTCACAATGGCAAAATACAAAGAGAAAATGTAAATGGAATTTTTTTTACTTCTCAATAAAACTGACTCAGCAGAAAAAATGTTCTGGGACAAATCAGGATGTGTTATCATTTCTAGCCATGTGAAAAACATCTGTTCTGCCACCTTTAGAAGGCTGGACTTGAACATATTGGTGTTTTCAGATGTTTGTTGCTCAATTATATGGCTACATTCTGGGAGGGACGTTCCTGGATATTTCCAGGTAGTTAGAAATAAATTTACTCTATGTGGATCCTGCATGGGAAAAGATTAAATCAGCTCCTGTATCAGTTATATTAACAATTTTTATGGTTTAGTAAAGAGAGTCCTGATTGGAGCTGACCAGAGAAGCTGAGATAGTGGTACCAGCACTTGGGCTTAAGAATAACCTTTTTAAAATGGAGGATACCAAGGAAATTTTGATAAACAGTTAAGTAACTTGATAAATTATTTATCCATAATTATGTTTACCAGACTTAAAAATTAGTAGCAAACCATATTTTTCTATTCTGTGGTACATGATGCACTTTATGCATTGTGAGTCAGACTATGGTATCCAAACTTACCGTTACTGTATGATCACATAAAACATTTGTGCTGTCAAAATAGGCTTGAAAATCAAATATCATATAATGAATAAGTCAGAAAGCTTGCCTAGTTCATTTCCAGAAATGAATACTGTGAGCAGACATTGAAGTGTGAAGAAGAATAAAATTGTTCATGGAATTACACCCAGCCTGAACCTGCCATGAGACTGGGAAAATATTGTATTTTTTTCCAATTCAGTCTATATTGGATATTTTAAATCAAATTAATATAAACTAAAACTGTATTACAGAAATCAACTTACTTGCATGCAGGTATTTAAAAATATATTCTTGGCCTTTGTTACCTTTGACAGTTACCTTTCATTACTATACCTTGATATTTGGTCATGACTTCATACCTGCATTCAGGGACATTAAATTCCCTGCTAGATTTTGAATAGATTATACTCATATGATGAATCCAGTGTCTTAAAAATTTATACTAGGTTCTTTTGCCCTTTATTTTCCCCCTGTCTGACTTTGATTTTTTGTTTCACTGCCTTCTTGGCTTCTATACCAGTACTTTTCTCACAGTAACTTTTCTCATTAGTAGCTGTGTGACTCTCTGCTGCAGGGTTCAGCTGTCCCTGGTTTGTACAGCCTCTCTGCCTGACCTTGGCTCTGGTTCACTGAGAAAATTCTTGTTGAGGTGTGAGAAAGCAGGCGAGCTAAAATAAGCAAGATATGGAAAGTAAAAACAGATGGAAGTGCAACTGTTGAACCAGCGACAGCTAACAGCTCCAGGACTCAAAGTACTGAGTAAAACTGTAAGACCTTCCCCTCCTGCCAGCTTCAGGGAACTGGGAGAAAATAACCCAGCAGCAAGAACAGAAGCAGCAGCAGGACAGGTCAGCCCATTTGGAGAAGCCTGGCCTTTCCCCAAAAAACAGCTTGTCTGGTCCAAGAGGACTCAGCTGTTTGCAAAGGGGTTGCAAACACCTAACTTAGGAGCTTACTACTTCTAGCTTGCTGTCACGTGTATTCTCCAACAAAAAATCCCCTCATATCCCTCAGCTGTATCTTGCTGGAGTCTCATGGTGAAAGCTGCCCAACAGAAGTGATGAAAGAGGGTTTTACAGTATCTAAGAAAGGATGCTGTGGGTATTGTACAGTACAGTACAGTTAGCAAAACTTTTTCCTGTCCCATGAGAAATTAAATTAAAAAGAAATTATTATCTGGAAATTTCTAACAATCAAATGTAAAAATATAGAGCAGAAATTTAGAAAAGATAAAATGAAAGCACTCAATGTCCTTATGCAACCATCTCAAAATTCTGAGTTGGTGACTGAAAAAGTAAAGATACTTTATTAATATTCAAGGTAAAATAATTTTTAGAATTTAAGTCCCCTTTTCTCTGCATCCATGAAACACTAATTGAATGCAAAAATTTTGCATCCACAGTTTTGTTGCTGACTTGCATTCTTAGTGAAAAAACAGTTTTGTTGCTGACATGCATTCTCAGTGAACAAACATTGTTCTGAAACACCTTTCTATCTATTTGGATTTGATGTGGGTGTTCCATTAAAATAAAAAGACTAAGGCATGCTATCCATAGAACACTGAAGTTTTTAAAAGCCACCTAACAATGCTATGGAAGAATCCACAGAGAAACTAATTTTCAGTTACTGGCACCTATGTTCTCAATGTAAGCAGCTAATAAAAGTACATCTCAATCAGCATGAAGTAATTCAAACCATTCTGATGGTATGAATTCTTAAATCCTGTTAAGAAATTCCAGCAGGTATGTGGAAACATAAGATCCTCAGCGTATCTAAATTCTTGCAAATTAATGTTAGCACACTGTTTCCCTTTCTTGAAACTAAGACCATTAAACACAGTGACTGTGACTTAGCACAAGGAAAGTCTCTGGCATAGAAGGTTATTAAAGTCTATCCTTTAAATCCTACTCCAGATTTTATGTGGGGCACCTATCTCTGATATTTTCCTTGATGTTCATGAATATTTCAAATTCATACATATTGAATTATGAGGTTTAATGATTATACTTATAAAGACAGATGTTATTATTATTATTACAAATACAAAAAAATATTAAACTCTATAAACAATGGTATCAAGGAATATGTAATATCTGGGATAAAAGAATGACAGAAATAACAAATATCTTTTTTCATATAATGTGTCAAATTTTTCCACAATCCCCTTTCACTCTGTAAGTACTTAAACTCTTTAATACTTTTTTTCATATTGATATTGATCTAATGCATGGAGTATCTATAGATCATATATAACACTGACTTATTTAACTCAAAGCCAATGTAAATCTCCTCCTAGTGTGATTTTAAATTAGAAGTTTGGTTTATATGTTCATATTCTTCAGAGCTAATGTTCTGAACAGCATAAATTTTCTCTCATGAGCTTTCTCAGTGGAAGGGATTAGAGCAGCCTTTATAAATATTAGATTCCACAACAACCTTATGATAATAATATTTTCTGTGCCTTTGCAGATGAAGTGAATGCATACAATCTATGTCACACAGGAAATAAATGACAGATGATATGGAATTCAGACTTCTAGACGCTGTCAGATTAGAATCTTTAAAAAATGTGCAGAAACCCAATTCTCAGATATAGGAGAAAAAGAGAGTGCCAAAACAAGCAAATAAATTTGAAAGACTGTAAGTAAAAATGCTGGGAGGGTCTTTTTATTCTTGAAATTCAATCAAGACTGTATAATTGCCTGCCAGAACATAATGTTTTCAGGTCAATAAAAGCAGAATAATTTCTCACATGAACGGAAGAATCAGAATAGGATAACAGCAACCCTCAAAAATATTTTTACCAGCTATCTCATTTACTCCCATATTATGTTAGCTCTTCCAGTTTCTGCTGCTGCTAATAATCACAGGATGCCGACATGTGTACAACTAGTTTCTGCCAATCCAAGCAAACCATAGAAAGCATGCTGTAATTTACAGTCCCAAGATGTTGACAGACTGGCTCACCAGCCAACAAAACATTACTTTCTTTTGCAGCTTCAAAGCCTGGAAGGAGGACATAGAGTTCTGTGAAAATCAGTGGGATGCTGGAAAGCTAAGGCATAAGCTACGCTGTTCGTTACAAAGATGCTGGCCATCATTCCGGAGGGGATATCACAGATCTAACCTCAACAAAACATCTGGCAACGGGGCTGTGTTCTACACAGGCTGTAAAAAAATAGGCTGAGAAAGCTTTTCTTAGGGGCCTCAGCCTGGTGTTCAGCTGTGTGTCGTTTTTGTGTACTACTAGTTATGTAAAACAGTAATATTTTATTCATGTCCATGGTCTATCTAATTCTGTACCTTGTGCAGGTGTTTTTCTGATGAGTATGTACTTTTGAAATGGTGCTAGTTTGAGACAGCATTTAGAAAATTCTTCTGTAATTGTTTTTTTATCAACTACATGAGGTTGGAAACCTAAAAAATCTCTCTAGATTGCTGTTGAAACTCTTGTCTAGCAAATGCTGAATTTTTGCATGTTTAATTGTGTCTCAAACCCCAAAAGGGATAGATAATACGTTCATACCTTCAGATTACATTCAAGAAAAACAAATCTTACTTTTTGAACCATGGGAAAACATTAACCCTAATTCTAAGCCTCCAACCTCAGGAGAACAGAAGATGACAAAGCCAGGACAAAGCAAAGGCCATCACAGTGCAGCACTGGATGTTTAGTGACAGAAAATCCATGGTACTGTTATGTTTGCTTGGATGTTTCAAATAGAATGATCTCTGTGACTTCTGCTGTATCCTTCTATTCACACAGAACAATCCCACTTGCTGCAGCAGGGCTGCTCTCCACCTCCCATCCCACAGCCCTGCTCAGCCTACCCGTGGGTCCAAGAAGCTGCCCAGTGCTGGGGCAGTGGGATGGGCATTGGCTGACATGCCCTGCCCTGACAGACCCCCACAGGGAGCCCCCCCTGCCCTGCCAGCCCCCCGGGGCCACCAGCCCTCACAGTGGCCTGAGGGCTCTCCCTTGGTGTTTCACAGCCTCAGAGGCTCGGGCTGTTGCTGGATGCCCTGGTGGAACCTTCTTCAGCTCTCTGGCCTGTCTGCAACCAGGGAAAGATGTCCTGCAGGTAAGATGGTGAACGGGACATGGTTTAAACTCTGCATTACATAATGCAGCGACTCTTTTAAAAGAGGACGACGCTTCTCAAGTGGAAAGTATAAAGAGATATAATACAGAAAATCATAATAGTTACCAGCCCAAGAGGTTGGTTTTCTTTAATACAGTGTCTGTTTTTTATCACAGCAATTACATTAGCACCCCACAATCTACTTGCATCCTGTTGGCTCCACAAATAGAGCTCTGCAGATGTTTGCTATTATCCACAATTTAGAAACTATTTCACCAAAGACAAAAAGAACCCTGGGAATTAATCACCCTCTTTGTCAAAGGGCCCTTGAAGAAGCAAAAATGTCAGAACTATTGCAACGAAACAAAAAATGTGTTTGGATGTCCATCTAAAACAATACAATATTGTTTTTATTAAAACAAAAAAAAAATTCTTCAGTTTTTTTTTTTTTACCATGCAAGCATATTACAACCCATGCTACAGTATGTATATAAACCCCCTCCATCAGGAGAAAGCAAGCACATAGGTATTTGGTGCAGACTAAGAGTAACAAATTAACCTATTCAATGCAAGAAGGGTGGTGGTCATCATATGCACAGTGACACATAAACTTGCATGAACTAAGTGGGTTTTTTCTGGTGTGGTACTAAAATAACAGTGGTCAGTATTACGAAGTTATTTTTACTCACATTTAATCTGATATGGCACCTTACCCTGAAACTGCAAAATCACTTTCTATTTTAACTGTAGAAAATTGCCAGAATTTCCGAGTTGCCTGAAAAAGACTAAGGAAGCTACAGAACGACTGTAATTACATTTTGCCCCAATTCTTTCTGCAGATGTTGCATAGTGTCTTGTTGACAATGTTTTCTGCATATGTGAAGGGCAAAATCAGATTTTTCACAGTATCAGGATAACAAAAAAATAGCAAATTATTTAAATAAAATAAATTTGACCTTACTTTTGTTGCTTTTATTTACAGTTGTTTCCTTAAAAATATTTCAGTCTATTTTTCCTTTACATAACTGAAAAAATTATATTTATGCATTTTCTAGTTTGCATTCTGAACATATAGTTAATTGTGAATAGTAACTGACTGCTATGGCTGGTAGGATCAAGTAAAACCCAGGTTCTAATACAAGTGCTTGTTCATTACATTTTATGTCAATAGCTCAGACATTTATGTAGATTTGCTTACTGAAGACTAATTATGAAAATTAAATTGAGCACATAAAATACTTCAAAATTGTTAAAAGTATATTTTAAGTAAAATGATTAAAACTGAAATCGAATAGGATATCTCATTATTCACCCTAAATTGAATATAATATTTAAGAAATAAATAATCAGAATCTACTAGCGCCTTAGGTACTAAAGCTGTCTGCTTGATTGAACAGGCATAAGTAATCTTTTCAAATGACGATATAAAATAACATTATTATTAGCTGGACTCTGCACAAGTAAAATGTCCATGTTCCAGCATAGGTCCAATAAGAATGAAGTCACATATAGCAAAATGCAGTATTTCAAACTAGAAAATATAGTTTTCATACTTCAAATGTGTTTGTCACTAATTTTGAGATACAATATAGGTAAACTCTAAACATATGCTGTGACTATTTTCAAGGCAGTGCAGTCATCACAGAACAAAAAGCCTTTGGCATAATTTTTGTAGATTTATGTCTTTCCTGTAAGACACCCTGGGCTCCTACTACCAACGCAGTGTATTTCTCAAACATTTAGCCAAATGGCTACTTCTTACAATTAGTGATTTTGCACCCCAGGTTCTAGTTCTAGCTTTTGACATGGTTTTGTTACAGGGCTCTGGGTTATCTCTTAAAGCTGCAGTGCACAGACACCTCACTTCGTTTTTCTTATGTGCCTCAGACTTCCCATCTCTAAATCAGAGAAAAGTTTTAAGATTTTCTAAGGATTTTTCTTTATAGAGTCTACAAATTGTTATCTCTATGGGAACAAAGAGGAAAGCAAGAGACTTGAAAATCTGAAATATTCCCTGCAACTAAAGAATTGGGTAAACACGTAAACTTTATTATCAGAGAGCAGCTCTATTTTAATGAATGAAAATGTTATATGGAAGTCCTAAAACAAAGAAAGATGGTCTTGAGCATGCCCAGACCATTCGTGCAGAGAGAATTCCTCTTCTGTAAAGGCCGTACCTCAAGAGTACCTGCTTCTGACTGCATTACCGTATGTCAGCTGACTAAAACATGATTTATCCCAGAAGACCTTTGAAGTCTATCTTAGTCCCTTTAGCCCCCACTAGTCCTTCTCCACCAGCCTCATTTGTCCCTAGGCCATGACTGGAATCTTTATGTAACCTGCAGTGCACCATAACCAGTGTATTCACTTCTTGGCCTCATGACCAGCTGGTACAGGTCTACTCTGGTGTGACAGGTGAGCAGCGCCATCAGACACAGGGCACCGCCCAGAGAGGCACCAGTTGGCACAGAAGAGTGCACTGAAAGGAGGGAACAGGTGCTCTGCTGAGAAGAGCCTTCTGTGCTCAGCAGTGGTGGTGACATCCCACGTGGCATAGTCCCCAAACTCCACTGGAGTGCACAGCAGAGGCCTTGACCCAGAGTGAGCTCCTGAAGGAGCTCCAGTTCTGCACAGATTTGGCTTCAGGGATGCCTGAGGCTTCTGGCCGAGGCTTGGACAAGGGAGGCTGGGCTCCTTGCCTGCCTGCTCTTGTGACCAAGCAAAGTGTCTGCAGGAGGAGGTCACCAGACTGTGCAGCATCAGAGATAATGAGAAACAGTTTGGTGTAAGGTCACATGGAAGGGGAGAGTGTCTTCTTCACTAAGATCATCATCTGATCAAAAACTTTTTCAATACATTGACTATTCTTTACTCAATAATGAGTAAAAGGGGAAACCATGAACAAGAGCCCACAGAGACACAAACCTGGTCACAAAAAGGGTCAATAGATACAGTGCCAAGGACCAGACTGGGACAGAGAACCTTGTCTGTCTTGGCACACCGGGATCTTCCTCAGTAGCCAGGTAGGAGGAGCCCCTGTGCTGGGAGCTGATGGATGTGATGGTCATGTGTAACATCCCATAACACCTGGATCATCTCCAAGACCTGCAGCTTCGAGAACCTAACAGTAATGATAGGGGGGCAGGTAAACTCTGTGCTTATCAGGTGTGAAAATGGAGCCTCTCATGAAGGTGGAAGCTGGAAACTGGTTACTTCCAGCTCCTGCTCCACTTTTAGATTTCCAACTTTCTGACACACAAGTGTCATCATTTACATGACACTACCCAATCAGACAGTCATCAGGATGACAGAGAAAAGCTGTGTAACATTGTTATCAGCAGGGAACCTTTGCTCTAGTAACACTATCATGTCAAATACAGACATAACTGAAAAGTCTGAAAGGGGAAAGATAACTACGACTGCTAAGAAACAATGAAACTTTTTTTTTATATGAAAAAACCTAATGAGAAAGTGTATTCTAATTTAAATTTACATTCAGTGTGGGTTCAGAGAGTATGAGGCATGTAAGTCATTCACTTCTTACCATGGGGAGACATGCCCTTATTAAGTGAGTGACAATAATGGAAGCTTGCTCAGGTCCTGGATTCTGCTCAGTTCCATCAGTTAAAGAAGAACTTGCCAAACAATTTGACGTAAATTCCAACAGTATCATTTCTTTGTCTGCAGTCATCTTTATCTGTCAATGAAAAACAATACTTGCAAATAAATGCATTCAGTTTTCTAGGCCAGGTCTAAAAATCATCAGGATGTACGAGTAATCTTTGTTTAAATCACTCTGAATCAGGTCCTCAAGAATTCATTAATTACTTTGTTCATGTGTAATTTAAACTTTTTTGCCTGTGTATTGACTCAAGCTGCAAGGTTTATATTTGCCAGGTAACATTTGCTGAACACCAAGAATACTCCTAAATTTATCTGACCACACTATTACTGATGTGCTTTGACTTAAATTACACCAGCAGCTATGTTAACTAACATTAATTTAAAACATATTTTCTTTTGTTTTCTTGTTCTTGCCTGCAATATGCTGAATATTTTTGCTATTTAAAAATGTGGCTAAGTTAGGAAGAAAATACTGTTGAATAAATCTTTACATTTCCTCTGTATCTCCCAAAAATGCTATGAATGTGTTCTGGTTCTTATAGTGATGGGTAAGCACTCTGGCAGTCAGCAGAAGAGCGAAAATTAAAGTATAATAAAGCTAAATACAAATCTTGCAGAGGACAGCTCCCTAGAGTTTCGTACATTTCTTCTGCATTAATTATTCTCTCGGAGTTTCAAATTATAACAAATCAGTGTGGCAACATACAGAAAATCACTGCACTAAGCATAACAGAAATTCAGATGTGAAAACCACTGCTCAACTGAAGTGCAAATGTAAGCATTGCAAAAAATGACTTCAAAGTGTCTGTAAATGTGTCTTAAAAAAAAAAAGAAAAACATGACATCATGGGCACAGGTCTGAAAACTGTTGAATGGAAAAAGAAAACCACAAGGATAACTACCAAAAAAAACACAACAGCAATTTTGTTTTGTTAAGGTAAAAGCTGTAAAAGCACATTCTAAATTTGGATAACAATGTTCCTATGTTACTTTTATTTCGTGAAGTAAATAGTGTTTGTTTTAGCAGTGAAAAATCAGTTTGACTCCCACCACCACCATCATGACTAAAATATAGATACCAAGCATTTGAAACTTACTTTGCAGAACATCCCTGTGAGGAAAGAGTGGATGGCAGGGGGTTTCTTAACCTAAAATCCAAACCTAGCTGCTGGTTAAGAATGCCATGGCTGGACGACAGCACATGTCCACCTAAGTGAAGCTGCTTGTGGCTGTGCCCAGCTGCATTACAAGGAGGTCATGAACCTGCTGGAGCTGTGCAAGCAAGGTCCTGCTGTGGGTAGGTGTCAGGGCTGCCATGGCAGGGCAGCTACAGTCATGGAAACCGGGAGAAGCTGCTGCAACACCTGAGGCGTTGCTCTGGGATCTTATCGACGCTGTCTGCCTGACAGTCTGGGAGTGGTGTGAGAAGAGATCTAACATCAGCATCCCATGTAATTACCTATTATACTGTGTAATTACCTGTAATTGCCTATTGTTTAAAAAATGCTGTATGCATGAAGTATTATTAAAACTTTTCTATAGTAGCATAGTCTTGTTCTTGCCAGTGTTTCTAGTGTAGAAAGCATTCCCTTTATGTACTAACACGCTGATCTGGACATTAAACTTGTTCTGACATAGCCTTTTGGTCATCATTTCAATCTCTTAGAACAGACAAATCAGAAACAAAACACATAAACAATGCTGAAAACACCCAGATACCTATTATTCTGAAAATTAAATTTTTGAAGAAATATATTTTTACACCGCTTAATCTATAATATGCTCAAATCTCTCTTCCATATAGCTCTGATAGGAAAGAGTCAAGAAAAATACCCATGATCAGCCATGAGAATCAATACCTAGTGCACGGTGGATAACGTGTAAGTGTTCTCAGTCCGATTTTCAAATTATATAGTCCCATAATATACGAGATTCTAAATAAGTGAAATATTATAAATGATAAAGCAAACTTTAAAAAAAATCCAGCCATAAAAAAGGAAGCAGTATTTTTGTAAATACACCCAAAGATCACCAGGTGTCTCTGTAATAAAAGAAATGTATACAAGCATACATGAAAAAACCCAAAAAAAAGTTAAAAAAAATTTCAGTCTTTAACATCTACACACACAGAAAACCAAGTGAAAAAAAACCAAACACAAAAAACCCCCAAACTAAAAAAAACCTCTAGTGATCAGTTCAAACTGTTTTAAAAACTAGGGTTATATGGAAAGGTAAAGTGTTAATGCAAGACCAGGCAAATCCTACAGCCAGTGTCAGCAGTATTAATGTCTTCAAAATTATGCTTTTAATTCAGACTGTGCTTTATATTGCACCTAAACTGAAAGGAATCTTACACAAAGCAGAGAAAATCCCCAAAGTGCACCAGATCATGCGCAATTATATGTTCTTGTAATTAGACATGAATTTATCTCACTACAAGTTTATCACTACTTTGAATTTAATTATGATTTATGACAAACGTTACTGGTTAGTTCATTTTATGGCACAGACTTAGGTACTGAAACTGTTTAAGTGATACAAACCCACCATCATAGATAAAGTCACTATGGGAAGATCCTACATATCGATACAGCTTATTCTTGTAGAGAAAGAGAAATAAACAGCCCTGATATAAACACTTACAGTAGCATAAATGTGCACATTGTCTACTAAAATATTCAATACTGATTGATGCAATTACTGATAACCTTGTTTGCGACAGTACTTGTATTACACATTAAGACAAACACTTCTGTAGCTGGCATGTGATTACACAAGTGCATAAAAATATAACAACACAAGAACTATTTGTTCACAAATGCACACTTACCACTTTCAAATTAAAGTACATATCCATCCCCTTCGTTGCTGCAGTCTGATACATGTGAAAAGCTATTTGAGCAATATTTATTTAGATTATTGTTCTGCTTAACATGTCTTTGATAGCAGTTCTTAATTGTGAGCATTGTAATCATAACTGTTTGATAAAAGGTAAATACAAAGGAGGTGAATATTCTCAAAGTACAGAACACCTCTATGTAATTAAAGAGAAAAAATATTTTCTTCTATCTTTTCAAAATATCTTTTAATTTAGAAACTAGTAAATTAATTCTTGGATTATTACTAAAATTGAAATGTATATTTTTCTATACTTTCTCAGATTTCACATAACAGCAAAAAACCCATGAATAGCTGGAAAACTTTTTGTATAAAATCTTTGTTTAAATGTTCAGAAATAGCATTTTGTAAACTTAATTTTGATGTATACCCATTACATATAATAGCTAATGTATTTAGTAAATAGTAAACAATGAAGTAAAAATATACAATAAAATGGATATACAAAAAATAACCAAAAATACTAGCATTGAGGGATACTACTGGAGGCAGTATTAGAAGGCGTGTAACTTCCTTGGTTTGCCTTCTTTATTCGACAAAATCTCAGCTTCTTGGCTTTTCATGTCTTCTCTTCCTCTATTGTAAGTTCTTGATGTGGACTGCGTTATCACTAACCACCAAATCTAGGTCTTTGTCCATATCAGAACACTCTTACATCTTTCTCTATGCCTCTTTTTCTTGTTCAAGCTCTCATTTTGCTTTCTTTCCTCCTTTTCCGTTGTCTCGGCCCCTCTGGACCTAGATGGGGGCTCCAGAGGCAGGCGTGGAGCATTGCCTCTGGTGTGCCAGGGATTGGTGGCCACTGCCAGGCTGGGATACAGGCCCAGGGATGGGGGGTGTGTGGGGCAGGGCATTGCCTCACCAAAACAAGGCCCGACCTGCCCCTTCCCCTCACATACACACATCTGAAACGTTTCGAACCAGCAATCGCCTCCAGTCTCTCACAGCTGCATGCCCAGCTGTATGAATGCATTTATGCATTTAGGAGTCCTTATTCAATACGTCACCAACTGTTCCTGTTTAATTGCAGGAAAGGTGCCATTTCTGTGCATGAGATTCTGACTTTTGATAATTAGTCTTTCTGACACAAGCACGAGTTACTCTATCACTCTGTTGCTTGCAGAAGTGGCATTTCAGTATCCTCTTCCTTGCACCTTCTGTTACCCAGACACAGTCTGATCCAGATGCAATAATTTTGTGTGTGTGTGTAAAGAAACACCACTACTGTGCCATAAGAAATCTGGAAAACCTTCTCTCCTTATGGAATACAACCCTGATGGTGTTGAAGCACGGACTTGGTAGCAGCTGTACAGACATTTTAGGAAGTCAGTCCATTTCAGTCTGGGCAGTGCAGGCAGTCCACTCAGCCTCTTGTGCCACGTGCTGGCAAGAGCCACAAATTGCAAGAATAGGGACACTGTCAGCTTGTAGCTGAAATGTGGGGCTCAGGTCCTCAGGGTGATGGAAAAGTCATGACAGAAGAGGCACAGGAGCTGACACATTGATGAGCTGTGCAGGGCACCTTGCATCCACAGAGCTCATATCTGACACAGCTGATGCATTCCAGTCTCGGTGCTGTGCTCTGCAGCACACTGGCAGGGTGTAGTTGGTCATATGAAACACTACAAAACCATATTTTTCTGAGGCTTGTGCATACTTTGGCTGATCCCTTGCAGGCCCACAATCATGTCTGCATGGTGTTTTGTTCTGGTACTGCAAGTGGTCATAGCTTCCTCTCTTGGGCTGTACAAGCTATGGAGGGGTACTTGCCTTTTTCCCATTCTTCGTTTTCCTTTGAAGCTATCTAAGCATTGTTTCCAAACAGAACTTATCACAAGCTGAAAGCCAACTCTTTTCAAAATCCGTGCAATATATTGTATTTGTACGTCAGCATCTGAAACAGATAAATAAAAAGAGTATTATTATGAAGTTCTTTATATGATAGGACTTGGTCCAGAACCTACTGAAATTGGAATTTTTCCCTAGGCATTTAAAGAAAACAGTTGTGCAGGCAAAAAAAACCCCAAACAAGATGAAATCTAACATCTACTCAGTGTCTTTGACATGCTGTGTCACTGAACTATTTCCTAACTGATTAGCAACTTCCCAAATCAATGTGAAAAAGACAGAGATTGAAACCTTCTCTCCCCTCTCCAAGCTGTAAGCAGGTAAAGAACACAACCTTCTAGTTTGCAGTCTCCTTATCTGAAGGACGGAGTCACAGGAATTCACTAGAGAAAACCCTGACATTTCTTTCCTCTCCCTTCTTCTTAAAGTAATTTTTTGGCAAAGGCATGGGGTCATGCGTGATTACAATGGGACAGGTACCAAGCACTTTGAGCAAGGAGAGAGGATCCATTGCACCAAGTTTCCAACGGTTGTAACAAAATGACTTTTAGAAATCCTCATACAAGTCCCTGATGTGTCTCCTTGTCTGATGTGTGACAGATTGAATTGAGCTTTGACTTGCACCAAAAGACAAAATGCAGTGTTTCAGGATATAAGAAGTGGCAATGCTAGAAGAAGGGTATTAGGCTCCTACTTAAATTAAAGGATATGCAGGAGCTGAGAGGTAACGGAAGTTCTGGTACAGTGAAGGCATGAGCTACAGCTTCTTTGAGAAGGAATTATGTACAGATAATTTTGCCCCACATTACATTCCTCCCTCCCACATACACATACACTTGTACATAATCGGAACACCCACAGCCCTTTTGGTCCCCAGTTAGATGTCACTAGCTAGGGCTAACATCTGTGCATCCTTCTCTCCTGCATTGGTCTTCAATACAGCTCTCATCCTCCCTAAAATACTGTAGGCTGGGAGATAACAGCCAGAGTGTCTCTCCTCCTTTACTTTCACGAGCTCTCAGCTTGGTACAAAAAAAATCTGGTGGCAAAGAGGAATGAGAGGGAAGAGCAAAATTGTCAGCAATTCACTTTGTTCTCCACCTTATCTTTCTGCCCATGCCTTCCTTCCCATCTTTTGTTTCTCGCCCCCATCTGTTGATAGGCTCTTGAGTGGTTAATGGTGAATTTCCTGTCACACTCAGAGACAAGGCTGAAGGTCAGGGTCACTCCTGGGGTTGCCCACAATAAAGCAGTTATTTGTACTATAGCCCATATGTGCCTTATGCTCCTCTCTCCCCTCTGCCTATGTCACAACAGGATATCATTTCAGCAAAACCCTATCAGTCAGCAGGAACAGGGGAAAAAATGCCTTGCCTTGCCTTGCCTAGCCTTGCCAGCAGATTGGAGAGGATGAGCTGTGGCTGTTCCATCCCAAGCTCCTGGAGGTCTGAGATAGGCCAGCCACAGGGAGCGATGGGATGGACAGGGCCAGCACAGGTGTGCCCAGTGTAGAAGCTTCATTACGCACCTCTGCCACAGGGCTTGTTTTTGCCCTCACTCCTGAACACTGCGTGGCAATGCAAGGGAAACAACGGAAACAGCACTGGGCCAGGAGGGAGGCTTGGGCCTGCTAATGCCTTCCCTTCCAGAACCGCTGAGGCCCTGGTTAGAGGACAAGGACATCGGAAGGGGCAGTGAGGTGCCCTGGCCTTGGGGGAACTATGGCTGTGCAGCGGGGAGGGCTCGGTCAGAGCCTCCGGGGCTCCCATGGGAAAGGCAGGGTGTGAGCCCAAGTGAGCCACAGGGAGAGATTCCATTCCCAGCCACTGGGATCCTGTACACAGCAGCCATGCAGAGGCCAAACAGACAGAGACATAGAGGGACATGAGGATTGGTGCCATGGTACAGGTCACAGAATCATCTCAGTTGGAAGGGATGCAGAAGGATCACCCAGTCCGACTCTTTCAGTGAACTGATTAAACAAAACTAGTTTAGTTACTAAAAGATCAAAAATAAGGAAATTTGAAATATGAATTTGAGTAATTTTTGTGAGCTCTCTTAACACTCTTTGCTGTCTTCATCTCTTTATCATCAGCGTGACTTGCTGCTCTTTACCATCAAAAAATGCTAGAATTGAGACTCTTTGGTTCTTTCAGTGCTAGTAAATAAGCTCAGTCTACTCGCTGCTGTGCATGACAGAGTTAGGACTGAAGACATTATTAATTTATGTAATACTTGCACTAGTCCTCAGTCATGTGTGAGATTGTTAGAGTTGTGTTATTTTAGGTTCTCTACAGTCAAGCACCTCAGTTTTTGCTCTTTTAATTTTGAGGGCCAGCATAGAAAAGAGATGCACAAATTTTCTGAATATATTTTCCAGGACAAAGGAGGAGATTAATGAGTCCAAGATGACCGAAAACACATGTGTGCAGACATGCTTGGATCAGTGTCTTAAGACTAATAGGCTTAATTCACTGCAATTAAGTACATACATGTCCTGAAGTGCTGATGTGGTGTGAGTGGCTGTAGCCACAATGACCCCAGAGGAAACAACAGCATCAGAGTCCTGGTGGTCAGGCACCGACATCTAAGACAACCTCCATGGTGATGGCGAGTCCCCATAATCCTTTATTTCCTTAATTTGCTTGTTACAAGTTGATTGGTTACTGTTCTCCCCTCCTAGTTTTATGTGTAAGTCCATAAATATTTATCCCCTTAGTTGACTATGTATTAGTTCTGGAAAGTTCCATGTTACTCGATGCCCCATTGGAAGTTCCCTGTGATCCCAGCTATGGGTTGGCCCCATTGGTTACCTCCTTATTAACCCCTCCCCTATTGCCTTACCCAATTGCCTGTTACCCTTATCCCCTCCTTTCCCTCCCAGAGTATAAAACCCCTGGACCCTCGTCTGAAACTGGCTTTTCATCTCTGGACTCTTCACCTGCAATAAACCTTGCTCGTGGAACCCATAGGGAGAGTCTGTCCTGCTTCTTTGCCTCTGCTGATGCCTCTACCACCTAAGCCTAGGGCCTGCTGCTGAGAGTGAGGGGCTCGCCCTTACTGCTGTGACTTGCTTGCCAGGGGCTGTCAACAGCGAGACGCTGTGCCGCCCTCCGAGCTATCCCTAGGCTCGGTGTCTCAAAGTGCTCCTGACTTGCCCTAGGAAAATGGTGGCTGGGAGCGTACTGACACTAACAAATAACTTACCAGACTTAGACACTGGCTGCTTTCCTGGTTCTCGGGAATGAAGAAAGGCATCAGGAGCAGGTTATAAACCAAAATAACCTTTGGGCCACAAAGATGGTTAAAGGGCTTGAGCACTTCTACTGTGGAGACAGACTAAGAGAGTTGGGGTTGTTCAGCCTGGAGAAGGCTCCAGTGGGACTTTGTAGCACCTTGCAGTAGCTGAAGGGGACCTACAAGAGAGCTGGAGAGAGACTTTTTACAAAGGCATGTAGTGACAGGACAAGGTGGAGTGGCTTTAAACTGAAAGAGAGCAGGTTTAGATTAGATTAGATATTGGGAAGAAATTGTTTTCTGTGGCAGTAGCAAGACACTGGAACAGGTTGCCCAGAGACATTTGTGGATGCCTCATCCCTGGCAGTGTTCAAACAGGTTGGATGGGGCTTATGAGCAACCCACAGTCTAGTGAAAGCTGTCCCTGCCGAGCAGGGGAGTTGAAATTCAATGATGTTGAAGGTACCTTCCAACCCAAACTATTCTGTAATTATTCTGGTGAGTCATACCAGGCTCTCAAGCCACAAGTTTAGCACTGTCAGTACAGGGACAGAGGTAGTGTCAAAATACACTTCCCTCATGTCTCATTTTAAGTATCCTTTTTATTGCATTGCCTTTGGTTTTCCTGGGCCCTTCCCCCTGGAAAGTCTCCTTAATATGGTGTCATGGACATGGTATCCACTGTATAATAACAAAGATGTGTACAAAGAATTTTAGTTTTCTAAGTATTTCACTTATGGAAATGTGTATTGAAATAAACCTTGATATTGCATTTACAATGTTAATGAAACTTAGGAAATTATTTGAAAGAGATTATTTCTCTTAAAGCAAAAGTTCACACATTCCAGTAAAACTAAGTCCACGTTGTATAATTTAGACAGAGTTACACATAAATCCTTTTCCCTGCCCTTCATACAGGGCAAGAAGAGTGCACAACCTGCACAAACAGTCTGAAAATCCTGCAACAGCAGCATTGCTCTGCAAATTCCCCTACAAGGCAAAGCCTGGCTCTTGTCTTTGTTGAACTTCCCCATTTATCAGGTTCAAAAAAAAAAATGGGACAGCAGGACCATTAAATCCTCCTACACAATATGGATTGGAAGGAGTTTTTGAACCCTGGTATGTTCCGTTTCCAATGTTTCATTGATTGCTAATTTCCCCATAATTCACACTTTTTCCTGCAGTACCTCCCAGAATTTCAATAGTATTTTCTGTGCTTTTTGCTTCATACCCTTTACTGTGTTTTTTTCTTTTCATATCGCCTGTTCAGTTCATATACCAAATCGTCCCTTTTCTACACTAAATTCTCCACTGAATTACTATTAATAGTAATACATTAATCCTGTATATTTTTCAAACAAAATGTCCATAATAGGAATAATAAAAACACAAAAACCCCTTGACATTTCTTTGGATGTCATCTATCATTATCCAGCTTATTTGGTTTGCACGTTACATGCTTTTCCCATGATACTTTTACCTGGCTGTAGTGCAAGAACTATCTTTTATATGGATTTTATGCAGTAAAACTTTGGCAAAAACTGTATAAATAAATATAGAATAGAATTGTCTATGTGAGTATACATAAATTTAGTTACAAAGAAATAAATATACAGCAACTCCTTCAATTTCAAGATAAAATAGATCAAGAATAGTGTACAGATGTTTTTTGCAGGAGACATCTTTGGCTCACTAAATGCAAAAGTTAGAACAATCATATTCCACTACCTTCAAAGAGAATAAAATTCAAAGCTGCCAAATAGGACCTAGGGGGTATACAAAGAGCTTCATTCAAACCTATACAAAGCTATATAAAATGTTTATTTTCCTTTAAAAGTTATTTAAAGCCAATCATGAACTGTCTGAGTAAGAGAACAGGATTATACTAATTTAACAGCTACTTGGCTATGCCCATTTTCTTCCGTATGGATTTTCTACTAACGGATTGATGGACTAAATTGTTTCCATTGTCTCAGTCTAGACAGCAGTTAGATTAGAATCAAAAAGATGCCATCTCTCATTTGGTCAGGCGTACAGACACCACTTAGCTAGCTGTGGTGTACAGAAGGTGAAATGCTGTGGAACAGAAATTCTCTGCATCAGTGAATAAATGTCACTGTTTATCCAATACAGATGTCAGGAACTTGTTAGTTCTCCCATCATTGGAGGTTGAGGGGCGAGGGGGGAAAAAAAAGTGAAATAGTCTTAATATTGCATAATCCTTCAGTAAAATGTGAGGAAGAAAAAATACATCTGCCATAGGCCACGGTCAGATATTTTAGAATTCTAATGTGAGTTATTGCATATACTCTCAGGCCTTGACCTACTTCTTAGCCAGTGAACCTATGATATGGAAGCTGGCTTTTCCAAAGGGCTGGATGGCTCTGGGGATTATCTGATGAATCCAACAGGCTATACCCACAAAGCATCAAGTGAACAGTACATCTTCACCAGAGCTGCTATGGCCTAGTGTGGAAGCTAAGGAGTAGCCAAGAGGAGAACACGTATCTACATCCATGTAAGCACATGTGCACACACACACACAGAGCAGCCCCAAAATGAGGCAACTTCAATGTTTGCTGCTTGTAGACACTATAAGAAAATATAATACACCCTATCATTAGAAGATAAGGCTTAAACACTTACTTCAGAGGAACTGCATGGTCTCTGGAAAGAATCTATCCTTTTCCAACAAAGATCTCAAACATTTGCATGTACAGCTGTGAAAAGTAATTCTAGTGTAGAGAGAAATGGTAAGAAACTGCACTATAGGAGTCAAAAGTGAAAATGAATAGATCACAGCATCACAGTGGTTGAGGTTGGGAGGGACCTCTGGAGGTCATTTGGTCCAAACCCTCTGCTCAGGCAGGACCATTTAGAGGTGTTCAGGACCATGTCCAGGTGGCTTATGAGTATCTCTGAGATGGGAAACTGGTGGGCTCCATCACCCTTGCAGTGATGAAGTGTTTCTTCACGTTCTGAGAGAACGTCCTGTGTTTCACTTATGCCTGTTTCCTTTGTCCTGTCACTGGGCACCACTGGCAAGAGCCCAGCTTTGGTCTATTTGCAACCCCTTTCAGGTATTTAGACACATTAATAAGGTTCCCCTGAGCCTTGTATTTTCCAGGCTGAACCATGCCAGACCTGCTTTAACTGGAGTTTTTAAACAAGCAGGATTACTTGCCCGACTAGGATCTGCAGATCTGCACTGACAGACAAAACACCGCAGCTGAAGATAGGAAAGAATGTACCAGGTTTGAAGGAACGAGGGACTGTAAAGAGAATAACACGGA